>JAULBW010000743.1:0-29734 GCA_032358265.1 Vaucheria bursata | reverse complement strand
GAATGTCCTCACTTCTATCAACACAGTTAATGTAATGTACTTTTGATTCTTACTCGTTGTCTTTGCATTCTTAACAGTAATAAGCCAAAATTCACAAATGTAGAGCCAACATATGTTTTGTATTTGTGAGTAAAATTAATAAGTCATTCAGAGTAATGAACCAACATTTAGCTGATTTACTCATGTAGCAGTGAAGAATATCTTCATCGTTCTGCCCTATGTGGCATTCTAGTTTACTCTGATTAATACAGCAACTAGCAAATTAAAAAGAATACAACAAAAATTTTTCCACCGTTTTTAGCAAATTTATAGTAGTTTTTGTTGCCCATTTCAGCGTGCATCATTTTAAGATATAGTGAGAATTTTGATTGGACTGAAGTTTCATCTTGAAGGTGAAAGAGTTATATTTTGATGCAGCAGAATCTACTTTATAGCACAATCTAAATTACTGCTATGAAATCACATAATTACTTGCTGAAGTGCGCAAAAGTTTATAATGTGTCATGAACATATCACCATTAAAAGTTTGGCAAGTATATCTGGATATAGATCTGAAAAAAATCTTACGTATAAGGAGAAAAAACATAATTTGAGTAACTGGACAAGACAAGTAGAAAAAGAGAGAAGAGTTTTAAGATATAACAAATTCAATACAAATATATTTAAGACTAAACCTAGTTATAAAACTTTGTTGTCTTACTCAGTGTCAAAGAAAAACAAGCTTTGGAGACACTGTGGTTATCCTGGGGCAAACAGAGTTCTTCCAAGTTCAATTTGTAAGTTTTGGAAAACATATGAAAATACAAAACTGGGTAAGGTTAAAACGTGTAAGTAGAAAACTGAGATCATAGCAATATTCCAATAATATCAATCCAGCACTAAAATGATTAAATTGAAAATTGCAGGGTGTGAAGTGTCAATAAATATAGTTTGGTTTGGTCCATTTAATATGGGAAATAGTATTTGGGATTGTAACATTAGAATGGTTTGAAATTGCATCAACAAGTCCCTCTAATATTCTTCTTCAGAGCAAGTGCGTGGAAGATCATTTCTTAGGAAAGTCTCTCTTTTATCAGATGAAAGTACTGCCAGTTGATACAGACAACACAATAATGAAATGTGTAGAGCAGTATCTTAGACTTGACTGAAGAACTAAGAAAGATTGCCAAAATTGTATGAAATAAATACTTTGTAATTGCAATTGAATCCTCAACAGAACAAATGTATACAAATCAGCATACATAAAAACAAAGAAATAAAGTACCGACTAGTTTAAAATAGGATGCAACATGTAGACATGCTCCTGTTTGAGACTTTTGGAGTCATTCCTTTATTTGAAAGAGTTTCAAAATCTGTTATTGATCTAAATGAGGCTTGAAAACATGGCTTAAAGTTAGTTGATTAGATTTTAAATTCATATGATAAACAATTTATTTTAACAATGACTATACATATAGTTGAATTTCCATTTTTTGAATTTTACATGATGCTAATCAGAATTACATAATGATACATTAAAACTTTGCATTTTGCATTCAAGTTAAACTTGCTTGATTCAAAATTTTATTTATTGTTTGTCAACAAAACTAATTGTAGTGTTAAAAGAAAGAGTTATGTATAGTAATCATATTGCTATGTCAAGAGTGTCAGCAGCTTTTTCACTTTTATTACACAAAGTCATCATTTTATTTTTTTAACATAATGAAACCAACAAAAATGTGCTTGTTTATGTTTATTTTCTTTCAATTTTATAAACTCAAATGTTGTTAACCTATCTCAATATTTTCTTGTAGTAGTATGATAATGATGGATTCCCTAGAATTAAATATGAACTATTCTTTGCAAAAATTTTGATAATTCTTTCTGCGTGCAATGATTACTGAAAATGGTATTTGCTTACAGTTTCAAGGATTTATGTTGAGTACAAATGACTTGTATTTTTCTTCTATGGCAGTGCATTATAACAGGGCCTATTCAAGTATAATCATGTTAACTTGAATCAACTTAAACGTTACCAAACAGATCATATTTAAATTGATGTTGATTACATTCTAAATTTTTAGTGAAAGGTTAGGAAACTGTGCCAACCATCGTGCCAGAAGGGTATGCATTGTGTCAAGAAGGTATATATTGTGTCAAAAGAGTATGTAATGTAAATTAGCCAGACGTAGCGTTGGATCATCAAGATGATGTAAGAATTGTAGGCAAACAGATATTTTGCCGAGTGGAAATATAGTAACTTGCATGTAAAAGTACCAGTGAGTCACCCTGACAGAAACCATACATTAAATTGAATGGGTAATGGAGTTACAAATTTTTCACAGATATATGCAAGATTATTTGAGTCCTCTTTGTATAGATATTTTATTTGGGCATTGTAATATGAAATGATCATGGATTTTAGTCTAAGGTTTGGGTAAGAGCTAAGTAGTCAAATAAAGTGGTTGAATCACTCAATCGTAGAATATATTAAGTTTTGCAGCTAAAAAAATCCAAGGTTACTCTGTAAATATCTAAAAAATATGAAATTTTAAAGACTAAATGTCTGCATTCAGTTATAGTACTCATAAAGAACGAAACAAAATACTCTGCTCTTAAACTTTTTTCAGCGAGCTAAAGGCGAGCTTTAGGGGGCACCCTGAGCCGGAGTGATCGCCAACCTACTAGTAATATGATATATGATTGGATGAATTTTTCAGTTTAAATTTACGATGAATCTCTTTTTTCTACTTTACAAAGATGACAAGTTCTGCTAAGCGACGATGATTCACGATCGTGAAAGTGCTATCACGCCTGCCCCAGTAAGCAGTTCTCAGGAGTCTAGTGTTATTAGTGTTCCGGCTGAGCGTGCTTTAGAATATATTACGGTAGACGAAGCATCTTCTATTCTCAAGAAGCTGTCAAAAGATGTGGAATCAAAGCAGACGGAATTGCGTTCAATGGTATCTTCACGTTACCATGAACTAATTGAATCAGCAGACAATGTCATTGCCATGCAAAGTTTAGCACTTGATATACGATCATTACTAGCGCAAATTGAACATGGGTATCATGAAATTATTACTCTCGGAAATAATGTCGCCAAATCAGTATTGAATGCTAATCTTATATGCGACGAAAAAAAAGTGGGAAGTACTGGAACATTTATTGTCGCCACTAAGAGTTACAAACATCAGCTCACGATAAAATTATTGCTGAATGCTCCAGGCGTAATATGGAAGGCTCTTGAACGCGGGGACGTGTTGTATGCCATGACAATATTTATTCGCTGCGCGACAGTTATGGAAAATAGAACTTTAAATCATCTCGAAAATAATGCTAATAGAACCCCAGATGACACCGACGACGATGGCTTTATAGAAACGCAATGGGCGTGCATGCGTCAGTTTCCTTTGCAAATTTATCAAACCACAATGAAATCTATTCTGCACGAATCTCTTTCAATGCCTAACAGTATGAGTTCTAGCTTTAATGGAATATTAGATAAGTTGGCGACTCTTGTCATCTTTGAAAGGTTATCTAATTCTTCAAGAATTAACGATTCAGTAAGCTGTTATACGGCAGCACTCGATTCATTTTTCTCCGTACAAGAGAAGGCTTTTATATCAATTTTACGGGAAGCAAAAACTGTGCCAGACAAAACACAGCATCTTACAAAAGTACTGAAAATCTTGTACACAACAATAATCTCTATGCACACTGCATTTTCCAATGATCGCCTCATTCAAATCATCATGAAATCAATGAGTTTCAGTAAAAGTTGTGACGAGCAAAAAACTGATATCATTGATATTGATGTCCTTCGATTGAAAGTGAGCTCTTGGTTGTGTAAACTACTACCTAAAATTGAAAAAAGAATAACTTCTTTGCTAAAAACTCTTGAGACGATATCGGAAGTTTCTCACGTTTGTGGCATACTGTGGTCATGTACGCACTATTCAAATGATTCATTCAGTGAGTTTTTGAATAAAGAAGCATGGAAAAATGCATGCAATGAACTAGTTGACCGAAAAATGATTGAAAATGATATTCCAGTTTCGAATCGAAATTTTGGCAAACCACAAAAAAAAATGAAGACAGATGGAGAATTAGATTTGTGGACAGTCTTGTTTGACAGGTATGAACAAAAAATTTCTTCCATTTCTATGCATATAATAATATTTATTTTGGATTACCTTAAATATACAGCTTGTAGAAGTTGATTAAAATATTCAGTGATATTGCCCTCTGTAAATACAACCCTTTGGGAGTTTATAATTGAACTTCCCCACAAGAAGTTATAAGGGTGTTAATTAAACCCAATGCGTACTTTGTTTATAATGTTCAGGCTTTATGTTAAAATAAACAAATGATTTTTATTCTTATGTATCACATTTGTAAATGCTCTTTCATATCTAGATACGTAGAATCTTCAAGGTACTCAAATACAATATAATGATGGGGGGGGGGTAACGTCCAAAACTTTTTGTTTTAGTAAGAGTCCTGACTTCTATAGATTTGGGGCATGTTTTATTTAGAGCATTAATTTTTACAGTGTCAGTTTGCATTCTACATAAGAAATATAACTAATATCACCAACATTAATATTGCAATTAACACAAACACAGCGGTATATTGTACTATCAATTATATAATTAATTATCGTCAATACAACTTGAGATGTTAAAGTTCCTACAGGTGGGGTTAAGTTAAAAACTAGTTCTTTATTGATTTTTGTTCTTCCTGTCTCACCTCAAACTCATAATATTTTCAATTTAAAATTTGTGTGCATACTCGATATTCCTCACTGATACCGTCGGTTACAACAAAAAATAGCAGTAAATCGAATCTCTTGAATTAGAGGTGCAAATATGCACACCTAGCAAGCAGAGTCGGTGGAGAGGTAAAGCTATCAAAACTAGAGGTCACCATTTCATGGATCATCAATTTGTGAAATACAAAAGTTATGCTAAATCGCATATTTCTGAAATTACTGAAATTTTGTCCATTTTCTTTGGAGTTTTTTGAAATTTTCCATTATAAACACTGTTTGATTATTTTTGATGTAGTTCATTGGTGACAATTGATACTAATATTAATCTTACTGCATATTTTCTAAAATTTGAAATTATTTGAGTTCATTATACTTGCTAAAATTTGAAATTTTTATTGCATATGTGATTCAATGAACTATTTATGATTTTTTTTAAACAGGACGTTTGATGAGCTAGGGGAACGAATTGTTTTTGACACTGTGAATCAAATTCTAGTAGAGTTTCTGCATGAAATTGATGTTGCTGTTGAAGATATCATTCAAGTTCAGGTATTCAAAAGTATGCATTGTCCTAAAAATAATTATTTTTTTTCCTTCTCTCAATAATTTTTCATTAATTTTTGAAACTATCAGTCATGTTCATGTTCATGTTTTTTCATGAGATCGATGTTACTTAAGGTATAGTTCGTGGGGAAATAATATTATTCTAAAAATAATTAATTTTTGTAGTAAATGATTTCATTTTTCCCGATAATTTTTGTGCTGAAGATGACTATGTATACATTTGCTCTTGCTTATAAAATATATGAGTTGTTACAGTACTATCTTCTAGCTAAATCTGTATGAATTCTTTATTTACTCACAAACCGCATGTTATACATATATATTCATAAATTATATCATTGTCATGGGTTAAGGGGTTGTTAACTATAGTTTTGAGATACAGCTACGTTTTGTTGCAAGTGGTACTTGCTGATTGGACCAATTGCTACATCAATTAATCGATCTATTTTTCATTTATTTTTATAATAGCCACATGTCGTGAAGCGATCGTGCTCGGATATAGTCGAATATGCTCACAAATTATGTACTTATCTCGAAAAACGGGTGAGTACGCTATGTAAAGACACTGAGAACCTCTTGAAGGAGGTGAGATTACTCTAACTGCTTATTTACTCAAGAGTAACTTTGTTTTAAACTGAAAAGCAAATTAAGTAAGATGCCCCTGATTAATGCCTTGATTGCCCTCCCCCTCAATTTGGTAGTTTTGTTGCACTATAAGTTTCATCGGGTGAATCCACCTGGCACATGCCAGAGAAAAAGAGAGAATAAGTCGGGCATAATTATTCTAAGAACAATATTTCAAAATGCATCAATGCTGATTAGTGAATGGTTTGTTTCGGGCTCAAATCTTTGGCATGCGTTATGGCTGTTTATTGGATTTAACTTGAAATCCTTCTGTATAGTATTACCTTAGCATAAAAATATTTGGTAATACAGTAAGATTCCTTCAACTAGCACACTTTCGAAAAAATGCAGGTTCTAAAATTGGCTCTAAATTTCATAAATGCCGGTAAAAATTCATTTGGCGCGTTTTTTTCTGAAAGTCGGTTCATATTTTTAAATAGTGTTCCCGGAATTGGTATGAAAATGATTCGTGCAGCATCAATTAGGGTAGTATTGTCATGGGCCACATTGAAAGTGTTTACAGAGGATTGCTGTAGTATCATTGCTTGTACAATTACAAAACTACAGAAGAGAAAAGAGAGAATGTGGTAAAATTCGGACATAACGAATCTTTCAACGGAATGAATTCGTTATATCCGAATAATATTGGAAGTTCAATTTGGAGCACTACAACTTTTCGTTTATTCGATTGAAGTAAAAATTCTTTATAAGCAAATTTGCTATATTAAAGTTTACTGCAGAATTATTTCTTATTGATTCTGAATAAGATCATGCGTATAATAGATTCTAGACTGATTTGCATTGCATATAACTCTATTAAATTCAAATGATCAAAAGTTGAAAAATATTTATTCGTCTTTTACAGTATATGAGTTAAAAAATGATTGCATCTTTTTTCATATTCAATATTTTTAAATGCAAGCGTATACTACTATATTGAAAGTTTTATTAACATTTCATCTGATAATTGCAATAATTTTTCAGCTGCAATCTGGGTGCTAAAATATTTTAGGCCTTCAAATTTATTTTAAAATTAAAATTGCTTTTTTGCGTATAGAATGATTTTGTAAATAATTTTTTTCCCATTATTTACATTAATTTTTGATACGACTATGTAAAATTGAACTAGTCGTAGATGGTTGAGTACTGATTTAATCGTTTATAGCATATTATTCATTTATTAATGTATAATGAAGATAATGATCGTTCAGCGTACTCTGAACAGATATGTATAACTATGTTGATATAGGGAGATGACGTCTCTGGAGATTCGATTCGATGGCCCTTTTATTTAAGGATTACTGAATTGGCAGCAGGTGAAATGTACATTCATGCTTGTGTGCATACATGTATATTTGCTTATTTATGTAGACTAAACAAAGTTTTAAAAATTATTGCAGTTTTTTTATGTTAAGTGTGTAATAGCAGTACTTTACATATTATAGTAATTTTAATTAATATATTATTTCTTAAACTTTTAGCAGTTTCTTGATTCCGTGCCATTAGTTATTACGCATGAACGCACTGAAAAAACATTGAAAAATACGTATTCTTCAAGCTTTTTTTCTTCGCGTAATGTGATAACAGTTTTTTGGATCTTTTTTTATCACAAGGTTTAAAATCGAACTAACTTCAATATGATAAAGACCTTTCAAATTGTTCCTTTTGAATCGAAAAGTCATATTGGATGAATTCTTAAAAGTTGATTTAGTTTCTCATTACGCAGCTTGAACTCTTTGGCCCATTTTTTTCATTGAACCATTCAAAATTATATGAACTTAAATTCAGCATGTCTTGTGCAATTTTCAGTGTGTTGTCTTATTTTTATATTTTTAATAGGATTGCTGATACACCTGAGAAAGCACATGGGCTCCTTGATATCCATGTTAGAAACTTTTGATACGAATTCTGAGCATGAAGGTGCTCATATCTTTTTTCTTCTTTACACATATATATATATATATTTACTTAAGGTAATTAAAATTTAACAAGTTAGAAACTTCATGTGCAACTACTAAAATGTCCAACTTACGGAAGTATTCGGATATGCAGGGGTCAAAAGCAATTTAAGAGAAAAGTAGTTGTCTTGTCCACTGTCCAGCCTACCAAGGTCTCCAGAGATACAAAATGTCCAAATTACAAGGTTTCATAGTATATATGCACACTAACTTTCAGATAAAAAAAATTTGCCGGACTATTAAATTACAGCATTATATTTGAAAATGTTACATGGAACTTGGACACATTGTGCCTTTTGCGTTTTTTTCAAGTTAAAATCCATTTAAACAAATTTGTAATATCCGAAGTTTACTGATAAGTAATCGAATAATATCTGAACCTTTTTCGAGGCCCACAGTTGCGAAGCACTTGTCCACGAATTGAACTAAAATCAGTGGTTTACTCCTTTGAAGGTGCAGGAATATATATTTTGATGCTCTCAGATGATTTTCTTCCGGATTAGCTGTATCAGTTTCTATAGTTGAGCTTGCTATAAATCAGTCACAAGAGCGCTGAATTTGCTAAACTATTGCCAAAATTCATTATTAAAACCATTCCAAAAAAGGAGTAATTATTTCGTTCAGGTGGATCTTAAAAATTTTAATTGTAAGATTCCAAAGCTACTTTTGTCTGGAATAGATTTGTCTTACATGAATAATTACAAAATTTCTACACATTTACATTGAAAATATTAAATTCGGCAGAACCAATTGGTAGGTATGGCTGAGTTGATATTTGCTCGATTATTACTAAGTTTGAAAGGGGTCAATCCTTCAACATTTGAAAGGGTATATTTTCTCTTGAGCATAAAAAATTGAAGATTTAATATCCCTGTGCATGAATTTTACTGAAATTTTAATTTTGAAACAAAAATCAACTCATTATGAGGTGTAAAGTCACCAAACTGTTAAGGTATTCCAAGCTATGTTTAGTTATATATTACTTATATCGGTGCAGATTTGAATAGTATACTATTCGATGTACTACCTAGTATTCTAGCCTTTATTTGAACAAGCAGTTAGAGAACAGTTTCCAACAACAATTCTATGTTGAAGTATAATTATATTCTTCAGAGTATAATATCAATCTTTGTTTCTTACCATCTCTCTGCTGCCTTACAGTCTTTGTGCACCATAAAACACTAATCCTAACACTAGCGATTATGCCTGGTAAAATCCATTTTCACAAATTGACAGTTCTATTTTTATTCAACTCTTTTTTAGTGGCCTGTTCTGAAAATTTACAGAATTTCATTTTCTTGGGTGTTTTTTATTCAATTTTCAGATCATCGCCGTGCAGAAGCAGTAATCAGCTGTATTATATTTGTCGGACGAATGGCCTGGCTTTTACACGGAAAGAAAGGAAATTTTCTGAGGAATATATTTATCCCACCAGCCAAGACATCAAAATTTGGATTCAATCCTAGAATGAATAAAAAGTATGTAAAGGTGTATAACTGTACGTACATAGTTTAAACATTGCATATGGCAAATTCACTTTTATTGAAGTTTTGGTTAAAGCGAAAAGATGAAAATGTCATACTGTGCTAAAATTCAGCTTGAAACTTTCGGATATAGCGAATTCCAGGCAAAACAAATGAATTTGGTGGTTCTGACACTGTCCTTATATCCGAATTTTACTGTGCATACATCTGTACATTTTTTACCAACTTTCAAAGGCAATAAAAAAGCAATCTTGAGTTTAATCAATTTTTTTAGAATTTTTCCTTTTTTTATATCTAGAAGGTACTTCATGAATTGGCATAGGGCTTCAATGAATCTATAATTCCCCTTTTTTGGTACTTTTTTCTGATTAGCTTAAATTATACTAAAAATCTTGGTTGAGTTATGGTGACTTTTTACTCTATAACTTTTTTTTGGAAATAGCGGGCTCTTGTCTCAATATATAAATCAGAAATAAAGTATTTTTTTCGTTCTTATTTTCTAGAACAAGAACAGTTTACCCTTGAAAGGTCAACCTGGAAAGTTATGACTTTACAGGGAAAAATATTTCTATTCGTATCAGTGACTTTTTGTTGATACATGGTTCAATATAAATCTATATATATATTTATGTATATGCCTCTTTTTTTATTCATTTGGAGTAGAGTAATTGATATTTTTATATAAAATTTAATTTTAGCTCATAATTTTTTTCTAATTTTCATTGAAATATCAAATATTGATTTGAAACTGTTTGGTAGGATTGAATTTTTGGATAGAGCTAATGTCATTTCTAAAAAAACTAGCTGCTTAAAATTACCTTTATGAGGCTAAATACAGTAAAAAGTGTAAAGGATGAACAAAAATTTCCGAAATGATTTAGAACCTCGTAACTACAAGTAGTTGAAGCAGCAGGTTTATAACCGGTTAATGTTTCTCATAGAATGAATATTAAGGATAGAAAGCAGCACAGTGAAGAGAGTGAGAGATTAATATTACTACAAAATTCAACTTCAGCTTAAGATTACTTTGGAATAATATTCTAAGATCAATTTCTATAGCTATACTTCACTAAAGGCAACTATACGATGTGTAAGTAGTCAACTAGTCAATATCAGTTTGAACTAGTATGTAAACGCATAGTTAATGGCTGGCTCTAACTTTGAAATTTTAGAGTGCAGTTAAAAATGTGATTTATATATATATATATATTTTGTTTCTATAGCGTTGTAGGATGCATGCAGATGGAAGCGTCATTTGAAATTGCCGACATGAATGGCGATGGTATTTTAGAAGGGGTAGAGATAGTGGAAGCCTTTCAGGTGCTTCACAAATCCAAATTGAGTTTGAAATTACAGCTTAAATGGAATTTAAATTAATTTTGAATTCACTCCTAGGTCAGCATTTAAATTAAATTTTTCTAAATCCAATTCCTATAGAGTTTGGAAAAAACTTGGAGCATATATCAGTGATTTACTCAAATCCAGATAATTATTTAGATTAACGGGGCTTGCTTTAGCTTTATTCAAGCCCCCATACGTCTTTTCCCTTTCTGCCATGCATTCATTTGTGTTGTAGAGCAACAATCGCCCTCACTGTGCAGGGACAATAAATATTTGGTGCTTCTTCTGCTGTAACTATTAAAATAGCGCAATTTCATGCCGCCACGTCATCAGTACCCCTAAGACCGTAGTCATCATTTTTCCATCGAGTTTGGTTGATTTTTCCTGTTAGTTCCTTCTTCCTTATTATAATATAGACAGAAAATTATGAAAGAGTATTGAATTTTAGTGATCAGGAAGATTGTAACACTTGTTCTATTCAAATTTAAACTAAAAATATCGAAATAAGATTTTCTTGCTGAAAGGACGCGTTTCAAATTCTGCCTTTTATATCTAGGCAATATGCGGGGAAAATGAACCCATGTTTTCTCGATGGACCAACCAGAAGTCTTTAAATTATTCTGAATTTGCACTATTGGCAACCCCTATTTTAGAAAAACAGGTACTTAAAGATAGTTTTATACACTGTCGATGGCTATTTATTTTCCAGTAGTTATTTTGTTCCTAAAAGCTATTGTTTAGGGCAGCATCATATTTTAGGCATGGTTGATTTTTGCCCTGAAATCGAGAGAATATGGGCTGGAGTACGGTAAATTTGATAAAACATATTATGCAGGGTGGAAAAATAATAAAATTAACCTTGGAGTCTTTTCTAGAACTTTTGAATTCATTTGCCCGTAAAATTGTGTGCCTCCTGCGTTGTTGTATTGGTTGTTTACTGCCACTCGGATTAGCTCAGTTGTTAATTTCTTGCGATAAAATAAATTTGGTTAAAGAAATAAAGATCTCGTGAAATTGAATAATCAGTTCTAGAATTTTTTACATGAATTCGTACTATACAAATTAGACTACATTTTTAATTAAGGCTATTCAACACAGTGGGTAGTATACTAGTATATCCAGAATGTTCTCTAGTAATTCTAGAAAGCTTTATAATGACTATGGAAATGTATTCATATTGCAGTAGATTGGAAACTCGCAGTTCATATCACTCTTTGTTTAGTTGCATATATATGTATATATTCTTCTCTAGTTTCTGCTACTGTTATATTATAGTACTATAGCTCCATCATTTGTAGAATGACAGATTCAGAGTATGCCTACAGGTGATTCCAGCAATCAAATCTGATTAACTACCTGCCAGAGCTAGAGTTACCAATTCTTGTTTAATAGTTTCCAGTGTAAAATTTATTGATTCGTGAGGAGTTTTGTATTAATGCCACAAAAATTTAAAAAATAATCAAAAGCGAAGTAAAAATTATGCGTAGCTCAATGTTTCTACCTCATATGAATGTCACCGTCATGGAATAAAGTAAAAGGGTATTTTATGTAGTTATAAGATAATTTTCACTTTAAAAGCGGCCAACAAATATTGTCCATCACACTACTCTCATATGTAATAATAATTATTGGTCTATCTTAGTAAATCTTTCATGTACCTTTTTATTTTTTCCGTAGGAAGCAGATGTGCATCTCATGACAGGCTTGAATAGCTTAATGAACACTTGTACCAGCTTGTGGGCAAAATTCGTGACAGCATTGCCATTTCAAAAATTGAAATTGGTATGTATATTTATGTTTGTATGGAATTATACGTGAATTTATATAAATATATATATTTGCTCGTATATAACGTCAATATAACAACTGTCTGGTAGCATTTATGTTGAAGTAAATAATTTTCAGCAATTTGGACATTGTATTACTTCATGGTGTAAAAATATATGATAAATAGCGAATATGTAACGTCTACTAATTATATAGGGTAAAATCAATACGTTTAAATGGATAACGAATCGGCTGAGGGCATCAAAAATGATGCTGCA
This sequence comes from Vaucheria bursata, assembly GCA_032358265.1. Classification (NCBI taxonomy): domain Eukaryota; class Xanthophyceae; order Vaucheriales; family Vaucheriaceae; genus Vaucheria; species Vaucheria bursata. The sequence goes on along the minus strand of JAULBW010000743.1, from coordinate 16,965 downwards.
TGTACCTTTTCAAGATACAGCATTGAGTGATTTTGTTCTGATTCATGGGTGGTAGAGTAAATTTTGAACTAGAAAATTTGCTTTTAACGAATTTTCACTTAAATCAAATAATCATGGCTTTGTACTGTGTCCAGGCTCATCTACAGATTTTCGAATATAATGAATTTATTCGGTTGTCCTGACTAAATGGTTACATTCGAAGTTAAGTGTTTAACCGATAAAAATTATTGATGACTTTACAAACATATTTTTAGGAGCTTGAGAAGATGATCATGTGCAGTACAGAGCCACAGTATTTTGCCATGTGGCGCGATTACAGCCTCATTTTGGATATCGATGACGGCACTACTGTTACTGAGAAAGTAAATTTGCCGACATCAGTTACTGTTTCCTTACAGCAGTATATTCTAAGAGTTTCCTTTCAGTTTTCGACTATTTTCTGTGGAGCTGATCTTTCGTCCCTTCAACTTCAACATCAACCGAAGCCTTTTACATCGTTCTGTTGTTCCGCTTCACATTCTCTTGCCCAAATCTGCCGTAATCAAATTTTGGGATTGTACCAAAATTTACTAAAAAATGAAGAAAAATTTGGGATTGATTGCGAAAAAAAAATTTCAGATAAAATTGTATGGCAATTTTTGTTAGATGCTCTGTATTTGGAATGTTTACCTGGATGGGAGTTTGAAACTTTGGAGGTTTCAAAATTTGTCGGGTCATATATGGATCCAATTGACCTACAGACGTATCGACCAATCCTTGAAAATTCTGCCGAATCTTGTTTTAAGGTGAGCTATTTCTACAGTTTTGATTATTTCTAGAAGACTTAAGCCAATGTTGATTGTCTTATGTGTGAAGCTGCTATTTTCATGCACTTAGCCTTTATTGGCGACACCAGTTTGTTTTACATATGTATATATTTTTTTTGCTTTTCCAGAAGTCTTAAAAGAGTTTGAATCTTAAGCATTTTTTGATGATTTCAGTTAGTTTATACTACTGCATATATGTTATTTCAATATATTTAGTACATTTAAACGACACAAGTCACTTTAAAATGTCAATTTCTCCGAAACTGCTGCCATTGGGATGCAATTGATAATTCTGATTGATAGAGACTTTATCCGAATACAGCCCCTATGGCGTCGTACGGTGTAGTATGTAGTAATCTAATATTTCATATATGATACATTAAAACGCATTCACTGGAAATCGGATTATCATCGTTTTAGCCAGATGAATGACTAAAAGTGTATACATGCCTTGATTTTTATTGATTATTTTTATACCTCATATGAAAATTTAATCTTGAATGTAGGCTGTTAGTAGTCTTCTTGCGTTACCCGGATTGCAAAGAAAGTTGGGGTCAAATAATCCTCCTCAAAGGTATACGTACATCTGTTTTCTGTTTCAACAGTTTTTGTACTGATGATGATTCTCGAAGATAAAATACAGAAAAATTAATAGAGATTTTAAGTTATACGGTAAACTTCGGATGTATCAAACCTTTAGAGACCACTGAATTCATTTGTTATATCTAAAATCTGAAGCTGAACTTGGTACCATAAGTTTTTTTTCGTGTGTTTCTTACAAGTGAAAGTTCATAAATTGCAAATTTTGTTTAATCCGAAGTTTACTGTGGCATTCTTCTACTTCGACTTAAGATAGCTCCGGAATAATTTATCTAGAATAATTTCTACAACTTTTTTTAACAGAGGCTGTTATTATTTGTTGAGTGTACTCGAAGTATGTATCATAGACTAGTATGGAGAGATATATTACTATCTTTACCAGTGTATGTTGATAATACTTACAGATGCATGGATGTTTATAAAATACAAACAACAGAAAAAAACACAGTTTAGCATTTTTCACGAAAATACCTAGCCTTATTCGGATATCACAAGAGACTTCAATATGTCTATTTCACGTACTATCAAGGGATTTCTAAGTAAATTGTGCTTGAGTTGATGGCATGACACAGGATAAAAAAATCGTAGAGAGCGCTAAAATACCGATGAACTTTTCACTTTACCATGGCAAATTTATTCTTTCCATGTGAAATGAACTCTTCTTAGAAGGGCAAGTGAAGGAAGTTGTCATTTCATAAAATCCTTGAAATATATCACCGCATGTTGCAATCTCCGAAAACTTGATGAAATTTACTTGATAATCCCTTGATTCTTAAGTGAAATATACTTGATACTTTTATGATGTCAGCATAACTCTCCCACGCCCTGATAGCACAATTTGTTCTGGTATATGAGTATATAGAATCAAAATCGTTCATGGATTGAAATTTTTCCTTGTATTGATTTTTCAACATTTCAGTGGATGTTATTCAATGCATTATTTGCATATATATTATGATTGTTGATTATGTTATTGAAGTAGCACCAGCCAAGTCTGGTTTTAGTACATGGGGGTGCCCATAAAATCTATAGAATTTTTTTAAACTTTTATCGACCAACTTTGATATTGATTTATATCCTTCCTTCATTCAATTTCCATTAAATTTAAATTAAGCCATTTGGTCTTCTTTTTCAATTAATTGATTCTTATCCTAAACGAATAATAATATCATCATCAGCGAGGTCAAAAACCTCAGAATGCAAATTTTCAGTTTGAACAGAGGACTTATGTGAGCCATGTACAGATGGTACACCATTGTACTGCCCTTGTCTTTGTAATGAGTTAGACTAGTCTAGTGCACAATTAATTATACCACCCATAATTAGAACATGTAATGCCACAGAACAACTACTTCAACCAATAATATCACCATGTCTTTTCCTCTCTTCTCTGCTGTCCCAGTATCTATTTTTTGCTCTCATCAAAAATTATGACATCTATACTGTCTATATTACGCAGCTTAAATTCAACTGATATTCAATAAAAATCGAATTTAAGAAATGTAAAGTAACATAATCATATATTAAAAGAATGATATACTTTCATTACAGGAAATCAAACATTTCATTGGCTGAAACTTCTGACCTTTCGCATTTTGATTCCACAAACATAATTGTTCTAGCAAAAAGAGCCCACCGTTTAGAATTGTTACCGTTGCCATCGTTGTCAAAAGAAGAGAATTCCGCCAAAACTTCACCAGTCGCAGAGTCGGGGATTAATTTAGATTCGAATAAGACCTCGATTGGGGAGGAATTTGGGCTGCAGGCAGCTGGACGACAGGCCTTAGCTGGTAAAACCAATATGTATACATGTTCCTATATTGTTAGGTATTATAGTATTTCTTTTAAAAAAGTTGCACTCTACCGAAATATGCAGTTAACTTATAAAAGATTCTTTGAATTCCCATGTAGAGTACGCATTCTGTGCATTTACATTTTCTCGTATTGAAGTGGATTTATTTAGTAAAAATTCTGGCATACTAGTATTGTATAAATTTCGGTATACTAGCATAATATAAATTTGTTGACTAGTTTAGTATCCAATCCAGTAGACTAGTAGAGTATACATTCTAGATAATTGCTCAAGCTGAAGTATAACTGTGCACTTCAATCTTTAGTATTTTACCCTGTATTGTTGTGAAGTGATACTTTTCGAAAATTAAACTACAGAAATAAATTTTACTACAGATATATCTCATGCATATTACTCGGATATTTACATAAAATTTTTTTGTTGGTTGAGAAGTCAATGGTATTGAATCTTTTAGAATACAAGTGAAAAATTTATGGTAGCCAGCTTTTTCAATCAAGGCAGTTTATAAAAAGGTAACATTACAAAATTGAATGGATTAATTATCGGGTGATATATTCTTGCAATTGAATAATCAAATGTATCGGAGTGAACTGTTTTGGCTAAATAACATTGTTAGTCAACATTCTTGCCTGATTTGGAATACAGTTCCGTAAAGAATCGAAAAGTTCCAAATTTTTTGAAAAGATTAAAAATATTCTATTAATTTTAGGTCTGCTAGTAAGATAAAGTTCCAAATCGCAAGGAGAGTTCTCGGAACATGAAAATATTATCCAATAAAATCGTATGAATTTGATTTATTTTGACAAGGAGTTTTCTAATTTCCATAAATCAGTAATATTTCATGTTCCATGGAGAATGACAAGATTCCCCAAGTAGGAAATCAATAGACTAAGATTTCATTCGATTTTTTAACAATTCATTTCGGTGGATTTTAGGGTTGATTGGACAAGTCGGAAGTGTTCATAGTGCACTGCAAGGCGGAGGTACAAATATATTTGGGGCAGCTACATCACTGTGGAGTTTAGGAATGCAGCGAAAGTAAATATTACATGAGAATCAAGGTGTCTTAAATTTATATACTTATCATATTCGATGAGGTTACATTGGTCAGTAAAACTTATTCTAGGAATCCAATTGGCCAAAAAACAGTCATTTCACCAAATACACTAGGGTTCGAAAAATCACTGTACTTCATTGGTTTGAATTCTTCTTTTATGTTGGGGAAGATTGATTTCTTTCATAAAAATACTGTCTAAAATTCATTAGGATTTTGAAAATCATAATATTTAAATGGTTTTAGTTAATCTAATTATATTGGGAAAGATAAAACTTTGATTTCACCTTTTTTTTATTTACTGGCTTATTGATAAAACAGCGCAATCGAAAAAGAGGAAGATTCAGTTAGCTTACAAAACTGGACAACGGAATAATTCGTTGTATCCGAAAATCTGAAGTTCAAATTGCCACATCATGTCTTTTTTGTCTCTCTGTTACTAATAAAAATGAAAGCAAATTCCTTTACCTCAAAAGTTTATTGTAGATCCCATACGCAGTTCAATAGGCAATTCGGTTCCAACAATTCAGGTTTAAAATATTTATTTGCATCGTGCGGGAGGGGTGAATATCAAACACTCTGAAATAATTTATAAACAGTTGACATTATAGTCAGAGTTAGAGGACAGGGTTTGAAAATTGAGGTGAATTTTTTTAATACTTTGAAAATTTATTTTTCTTATGAACAAAGCCCACAATTGTCTTCATGCAATATGGTAGTAACTCACTGCTTACAACCAAAATTACAGACTCTATTGATTTTTTAAGGATGAGGTTACATGAGTAGAGTTACAAAGTATAATGATGCTATGTTCCAGTGCAGTTAATAAAAGTGTAAAAGTTGGTTGCACTCTTGATGACCAGAGGACCAATAGTTATAACGAGTAGCAGTTTGGATCGATGTACTCAGAGACTAAAGACATATGAGAATCTTCAGAGATATGACTACAGAAAGGTAATCTAATTAAATTACTCGGGATATGCTGAAGAGCACATTACGCTGCAATAAGATGGACAACTGTAGGATTATTCGTCTAATGGAAAGTTGGATGATAGATGTGTCATGTAAAAATGTGTCGTCAAAGTAAAAAGCTGCAAACCAGACTGTGTTCGCATCTCATCTCAAAACTGGGGAATTAACTGTAATATGAAACTATAGCAACAAAAGACAACAGAACAAAATACAAGATATGTTTATTATCATATAGCATGAACTGTTAGAAACATGAAATACAACTAAGCACAAGAAACTGTGACAGAAATGTGTATATTTATCATGCACTAATTGTGTTGATAGAAGTAAGCTAACTCTATCAACACAACAAATTATATAATTCTACTGGCATCTGTGCAGCCAATTTTCTTGGAATGTCAAACAAAAACTGACTGCAGCTATAAATATAGAATTAATCCCTGAGAGTTAATCCCTGGCATGAACTTAGTGATAAGAAGTTGCAAGGTTTAACTTGTGTGATTGGAAGTGAGACTTCCAATTGCTGAAGATATTTTGTAATAGATTTTAGTCAATCGAAGTCAAGTATAAATAATAACAACCGTTTAATATTGTAATACTTCAGCAATACTAGTACTGCGATATAGTTTCATGCCAGTTCTGTTAGTACATTTGATTAAGTTTCTTCCAAAGAATCCTCTTATATGTCATTCTTAATTACTGGAGGAGGGTGAAAAGAAGCGGAGCCCATGTTTATCTTGGTGATCAATATAATGTTGAGTCTATTGGAAAAATGTACAAATATATTTGTGAGGATTACCATGTCTAAAGTGAAGCTCAGTAGAATGGTGTCCAATCAAATCAGTAATATAATAATTAACAAATTCCCTGGGTACATAAGATGGGGGAAGGGGCTTAAAACTTGCATGTATTGCTACTTTTTCAGTTATTATTTATTTTTAGAATGCTGTTTATGGCCAGTTCTTGTCTTATGATACACTGAAAGTGCAATATTAAAGTGTTATGTGCAGCAAATAGTATTGGAAGTGCCAAGAAAACCAAAATTTTAGGCTGAAGTGACAAATGTATCAACTATATGAAAGTCATGGTTATTTGTGGTTCTGTGTTAGATCACCGGATCCTGAGGTCAGTATTGTTAGGATATTTACTGCTCTAGTACCCGGAATCTACCCTATTCATATGTTACCCTGATTTACCCAACTTTTCATCAGAGTTATTTTGTAATGTCTTTTGAGATCAATAATTTAATTTGCAATTTCATAAAATTGTTACAATTTAGTTATTTCTTCTCACTCTTTTACATTGTTGAAATACGCGCTGCATGCTGGTTTTCCTGGCACTGTCCCTGAGTAACTGTAGTTGTTGGTCCTTTGCCGTAATTTATAATATATTCTGTTTGTATTTTCTTTCTCTTTTTTTCTCTTCTCTTTCAAAGATTCAATAAGTATGCAGGAACAGGAGACATTATTTAAGTAATTTAATACTTCAGGCTTTGGTAGAGAGGTTTCCAGATTTTTTTAATTGAAAGTCTACTAATACAAACGCAATTGTTCTAGAAAAAAATTATAGTGTTTATTTGCATCGGAAAAGAATCAAAAGTGGTGTTTTTCTCATAATTTGGGCTCAAACGTGCACTGTCATTTGGCATATTTATGATGATAAATTGTTACATAAGAACATGTAAATGGAGATAGTGGCACATAATGTAGGCTGATTCAAACCTATTGGCAGAGGTGGATGTGCCATCAGGTACACAAGAAGTGTAGAAATATTAAGGTTTTAAAAATCAGAAAAAATCTGGGCTTACTAATTTTATGTGATACAAAACTGGTTTAAGTACCAAATGTGCATTCAGCTGGAACATTTTGTTTACAAATATGGAGAACTATTGCTCAGTCTCAAAATCTATAGTAAAAAAGTTAAATGTTTGGCCCTTATAGGACTTAATGTACCTGAGCTGTTGTTATAAGCATGGGAGATGGATAGCTCAGGTTCAGTGCTAATTGAAAGAAAGTTCATGCATTAAATTGAAATAAACTGATCTGCATTGTTAGTGTTAAGATAAATAGATATATGACTGCATTCATATGAGAAAAAAGGTCAGATTGTATAAAAAATCTCCAAAATAAATAGCTATTGTCACAAGAAAAGTGCATGATATGACAATACCATCCTAGTGCCTCATTGTGCATTTTGCTGATATTATCAAAAAGCATGACCTTTAGTTTAGAAAAGTATTGGCTTTTCTACTTAGCAGATATGTCTCAGAGTTAACAAATACCATATCATCAAAAGGTTTCTAGAGTGTTTAAATAATTTGACAATGAATGATAGAAATTGAAGTTGGTTTGATATCTCAACACATGACATAACAAGAACTAGATACTAATACAGTAGTGTGTTTTGTGCATGAGAGTGTTTGAGTAATGATTAAAATACATTTTACCTACCAGGGCACATATATATAGTTATGATTTGATAAAGGCATCCTAGAGAGATAAGTCCTATATTTGTGTACAAATTTGTGACATTAAAACATGATTAGCATTGAGGCCAGCTTTCTTAAGAGCATCCATTGAAAGAATGTCATAACTACTAGTTAAAGCAGAAAAGTCCATTATTTACCTATGCAGAAATAAAAGTGGAAAAAATTCTGCTTATGCTAAAGTTCTAGACACTCAAATATTACAATCATTATTCATGTTGCTTAAGCATTTAAAAAATATTTCCAGTGTATGTATGCAAAACTTGTAAGTAAACACCAATATTTGATTTTAAATTTACAAAAATAGTGTAAAATGAGCTCTTATCTTTATCTTCTTACTTGTAAATTCAAAACATGAAAAGGTTAATAAAAAAAAGTAAGAAATTATAAAATGAGTTCTAATTTAAAAAATTTGTTTAAATTAGAAAAAGTACAGAGCAGCAATTTAGTTGAATATGCACTAGATTGCAACTAAATGGATTTTCTGTCTACTTATTTTGTAAACTAACTTAATCTTAGCATACTAGAATTTTGAGAAGTGCAGTAAAAAGTAACATAAAAATTACCTAAAATCCAACAACAGTCTAAATCTAAATTGTCCAAAATAGAAATAAAATGTATTCTTAAATGCACAAATTGAATAAAAAAATGAGAATAGTTAAGAATAATTGAACTTTATTTTGAAATGATTGTTCATTGAATATGTAAAAAATTCATTACGTTTTAAATAAAATAAGCTAAAATAAACTTTTCAATTTAGTTGACTAGTACGTTACATTGGTAAAATTCTGCATGGAGTATCATCAGTTTAATATAAATAAAATTTTGAAGTGAAAATTTAACTTTTGAGCTAAAACTAAATTACCAAGCTAGTATAAATAAAATTGATAAAAGAAAGTAACATAAATAGTTTTGAATGGTTAACTAATTTGTTTCTCCTTTCAGATACAATGACTCTTTTGTAGTTGGCAATTCCCAAATAAATTTTAGCTCAAGTTGACAAAAAAGCAAGTTAAAATGAAAAAGAATCAGTCATAGCAGATGAATAGATATAATTTAATCAAATTAGCAGAAAAATATGTACAATTTTTAAATACAAAAAAGACAAATGTTGCAGTGGCACATCAAGCATTGAAAATTTGAAAAAAATTTAATTCTAGTAGCTTACAGTTAACATAGAGCAAAGTCTGATGCTTGTTACTTAAACCTGAAATCCACTTTTTGAGCATTTTTTTGTAAAAAGTTGTTTAAGTAAAGCCTGAGAAATTAATGAAAATCAAACCTTGCAATCTTAAGTAGCACAAAATATCAAATACACAGCAACAAAATCAGCTGAAAAGTTTAAGCACAAATGGCCATATATAAAAAATTGATTAAACAGCAGGCATTCACCATTAGAACTACATTCTAATACATAGAAATCAAATGCCACTTAAAAATAAGTACCCACTTACATTGCATATATTTGCTGGCAAATTCTTCAAACTGAAAACATTTGAAAATATAATAGATTTTATGATCAGCAAGAAAAAAAGACAAAAAAACAAAGTACAGCAGTAGAAAACCGTAACAGAAGGAGTAGTCATGAAAACTTGTAGAAAAATATCTAGCTCACAACCTTGATAGTAGTTGGTGAGAAAAAATACCTTATCATTCAAAAATTAAATTTTTAAATTAAATGAAATAGCTAATTATATTGATAAACAGTATTAATTTCTCTGCATGAAATTAATATAGCTATAGAGTCAAAATAAAATGTAAATGATATTATTATTCTAAATTGGTTATTACAAAACTTTACTGTGCACCTTTCAAAAACTAAATTTGGTACTGTCTACAACTGGTTTTTATCTGTATGTATAATGATGTCTAATATTTATTCATTGACATCATTAGTAGTTGGATCAATACCATTTTCATTCATTACTTTTGTCAGGATATTTGCCGGTCCTGCTATCTCTTTAAATTGTTATGGCATAACTGCTCTACTATGTTCATCAATGTTCGTCGATATTTGCCTATATTTCGCGCACACTTTCTCTCACCTTTTGCCTCTTTTACCTATTTGCGCCTTTAATGCCAAACCCTTTATGTCTACACCTTTGCCACAATCCTTTATGAAATCTTTTACGCAGTTACTCCACAATTTGCCACGTGTCATATTTCTTATGGTTCTGTGGAAACTTCTTCACTCATTTTCCACCTGCGCATGTTCTGTGTCATAATACCTCTTCAACTTATTGGATATTATTTTATTCCGCTCTATCTCCTGTCATAATACTTTAATCTCTGCCTTCAACTATTTGAATATTATTCCAGGATAGTCATCAATCTTGTAATCCTGCTTTCTTTGGCTTCATTATCAATTACTCCGCTTTACTCCGCTTTATTTCTGCCAAAGATAATTTCTTGGAAATACTTAAATTATTCTAGAATTGTCACAAGCTTACCTATGGAAATTATCATGTTTATTCGCGGAGTAAAAGATGCAGCGAGATTCACCGGAGAGAAAGTTTCAAGGGCACTTCAAGAGGGTATACCGCAGGAGCTAGCGGGACAAGTTTATTTGTTCAGTCTTGTGTTTATGTTCACTCTTCTAAGTTTAATAAAACTTTTTATATTTTATTAAATCTTTTTATCTGCTGTCTACCCTCTGTCGGACATTGGTCCTCACCCCTTCTCAGGTATATACATAAAAATTATATCACTATACCGTCTCTCTTTTACCTCAACAACTTTTGGTTTCTTAAGTTTAAATATTTAAATCAATTTGATAGTTCAAGGACATTTTTGTAAGTTCTGAAAAAACTATTTAAGACTGCTTTGAAAAAAGTGTTTGTTATCCTAGTCTAAAAGTTCAGAAAAATGTAAACATTAATTTAAGAGTGTCTACTGCTGCTTATGATATGAGGATAAAATTACTACAATAAACAGCACAACTTTGTTATGTATTTCTATGTATTAATTCATGCATACTATAACAATATCTTTTTCAACTCATAAATGCATTTGTAATCAGGATTAACAAAAAGATGGCCAATGAAATTTGTTTTAAACCTTCTTGATAATACGTAAAAACAACTATTTACACCAATTTTTATTCAAATTGAATACATGTCAATGTCAGAATATTTGCTGATCCTGCTATTTCTATATATTATTATAATATAACTGCTTAACTATATTTGCCTATGTTTGTCTATTTTTCAATTATATTTTGTCTATGCTTTTTCTCACCATTTGCCTCTTTTACCACATTGTGCCTATTACCCCAATTGTGCCTTTATACCAGTTGTGCCTTTATACCAATCCTTTATACCAGCACCTTTGTTATAGTCCTTCAATGAATTCATTTGTTTTAAACCCTCATATAATGCCACGTGTCATATTCCTTATGGTTCTGTGGAAACTTCTCTACTCATTATCTGCCTCTGCATGTTCCATGTTGTTATACCTCTTCAATGATGGTCAGATTCTCAAACCCTGCTTTACCTTCGGTCACAATACTTAAAATTCCACCTTCAATCAATTGGATACTACTCTAGAATTTTCATCAATCCTGTAACTCCACTTTATTTGGCCAATTCTTTAATTACTTTGTTTTACTTCTGCTAAAGTTAGTATCAATGGATGCTTTCATTAATTCTAGAATAATCACAAGCCTGCTAACAAAAAATTATGGGCTTACTTATGAAGTAAAACCTCTTACTTTCAAATATCAAATTATTTTTTTGACAAAGAAAAATTTTGCAGGGCATCAAATGTTGCACTTCACTATTCAAAGAGCAATAATACTTGGATTACTTATTAGTGTTTTACATGTAATCAAATTGTTATATGTGCTTGTTGCATTCCTGTTTTGCTTTTTATCATATACTTTTAAATTTTAATATGATTGGGATATTTTATAGTCATCAATGAAACTGGTTTAAACACATTTTTACTCTTTGTCATGTCATTTCTAACTGTGGTTAGGTGTAGAATAATATTGAAAGTTTATATATAGACATGAAAAGGTTCCTGTATGAACAATATTAGAGGACAAATATTTTGGAGATGAGTAACAAGAGTTTGTGTATGGCTGCTGGATAAAAATTGATAAGCAAGTACAATTGGTTGAAATGGTGCTAATTGGTAGAGAGAATGCAAATGATCCCTAAAATCAGTTTATGATATACTTTTATATTTTTAGTATAGATACTACAAAATATGTTATTTTGAAGCATAAAAATGAAATTGGTTAATATGTGTCAGCAGCATTATATTTAAACATCACTTTTGCTGGTGATATTTTATTACAAAGCAGTAATTAAAGTCAATGTTACTTGAAATGTTATAGAAGTTGTTTTTTACTTTTAAATGTATAAATTGCTATTTTAGAAGAAAATATGCAAATAAGTTATTGATTTTTTTTTGATGCACTTGTTTCAGCCTTTCTTGAGCTTTTTCCTTACATTCATAAATCTTTGAAAATTTTTATCTTTTGGCCAACCATTGCACAAAGTTACTTTTTTAGCAGTGTACCTTCAGATAGAATAAGTGGTTGTGCTTGAAAATTGAAGCTTATTTTGATCTCTGTAGTAGAAGATTTATCATTGCCAGAGTTTCTTGGTTTCTATACATTACAGTTGGTAGCTACTTTACAAAAGAGAGCATATAATACAATATTGTAAGAAGTTTACAGTTCTTAAAGTCTTTGAGTGATATCATCATATCACCTTCAGCATTGGCAAATAAAAATGAAGTAAAGCTAGCAAATTTCACTTTGTAGCTTAGTATGCTGCAAGTCAATAATGTGAAAAGTCTTTTTAGTGCTAAAAGTATTTTAGATTTTATTCACTATAATATGAAGTTTAATTTTGATTTGACTTGTGGATAATCTACAGGCACTCTCTCCTTGCAAGACTTTAGCTAAAAAATGTGTACTATGACATATTCAATGAATATTTTACATTAAAGTAGATGTACATTGCTTAGTTAATAAAAAAATAGTTTTAATAACCGTATAGCTGTTTTAAAACTAAAAGACACACCACCAAGCACACAATCTGAAAAGCTCAAGAGACCTACTATTCCTAAGAAACTAAATTGGGTGCATCAAATGAATCAATATGCATTGCCATTATATAATAAAAGTGGACTTTTATGGGCTAATGCAACAGCAAAGGTGTCTAAAAAGGAAATACATGGCACAAAAAAGTTGAATATGATATATTCACAGATTTTAACTTTCATAAATATCCAAAGGTCAGATAAAGATTGATATTATTCAAAGCTTCATTAAAATTAAGGTTTTATGAAAAACTATTCAAAAATTTACTCTTATGGAGAAAATTACTGTAGCTTAAGAAAGTATTTTGTTTATGTCTCTGTTTATTTTAGATACTCCTCACAAATGTTCAATTTTTTGCATGGTTATAGGATATTGATGACAATATTCTTAACTTTAAGGAACTAGTCACTTCAAGGAACTAGTTACTTCAAGGAACTAGTTACTTCAAGGTCAATTTATTCATCTGACAGAAATAAAAAATCAAGAAAAAGAAGATAGTTCCCACCATAGCAGAGCATAAATAAGTTATTGCAACTGTTTAAAATACTTTTAAAGTATAATGCATCTGTCAAAACATGGTACTTGCAAGCAATGGTAAGTTGGAAATCACTTCATTACAAATTTATAGGATACATGAAGCATAATACACATTATTCAGTATCAAAAACTTTAATATTCAAAAAATTCTCTTGTTTCAAGTATACTATCTTTACTTGATGCTACTTTATTTTGCTAGTAGTTATGACACTGTTGTCAAGATTTCCAGGGTTTATGTTAGTACTTTCTTTCAGCAACAACACTTACCTGTTACCACTTAACATTACACTTATATACTAACCTATAACCAAATCTACAGCCCATTGCCAATATCCCACGTGTTGTGGCAATTACATAATTTTGTCAAAATTTCCAAGTTACTGCTACCATTTTGTTAAAGATTGTTATCTGTTATTAGCTATCTGTTCTAAATTCAAACTGTTTTTTTACATTTTCAACTACAGTTCCAAATCTACAGTTGTTTGCTCTATTTTATTTGTAATTGCAATTACAATTATCCTGAATAACATTTGGTTCAGTGGAAAACTTTAAATCCTTTCCATGTTTTTTACAAAAATATTTCTACAATTAATCTAAAATGAAAGGGTTATTGAAAAGCAGTTATATTCATGCAATTACAGAATTTTGGCTCTGTTTTTATGTTTTCCGTATCACTCTTCATATTTACCTGTCTCTGCTGATTTATTGTCTTGAAGGCAACGTTGTCAGGAATTAACCCCTAAGGGAGTTAATTCTATTTTGTAGCTGCAGTACATTTCTTCTGATACCATGTTGGAGTTCCAGTTTAGTCTACAAGAATAAGTTTTAGTTCTGATTATGAGAACAAGTTTCAGTAAGTGATATTTTGTTATGTTGATGAAGTTACCTAACTTCTATCAACACAATTTAGGATGTAGTAATATAAGTATTCTGTCACAAATTCCTTGTGTTTATGTTGTATTTTACATTCCTAAAAAACGTATTCTCAGGCAAGTTAGTATTGAATTGTTCTATTTAATTAACATAAAGCAATTCATTTCAATTTTCTTACTATTGTTTTCATTACTTTACAATCATGATTTTGCATATCTAGCTCTACAATTCTAGTAAGACAATACCTTTTTTCTGTCCTACTTTTTTTGCAGGTCTTGGAACATTTTTTCTCAAAAGAAAATTCTAGATCCACTTCCAAGAAATGCAATTTTATTAATTGAATTTGACAAGCATTTTCACAATATAATTTAATGTTGAAGAGCACACTTATAAAACTCTTGCTCTGCTTTCTACAATCTAATTTCAAAAAACTTTTTTTCTCTACTTTTCATGGAAGTGTTATCAGATTTGTAGCATGGTACTCTTTCCCACATTATATTAAATCTTATATATTTGATAGTTTTTGCATCAATATACTTGTCTATTCTTGTTTACTTTTTTTGTATTGCTTAACTTCCTATTATTATTATTCTTCTTTTCCATTTGTGCTCTTAGTCTTGCAACATCGTTATTTTTTATTTTGCAGACAACATTCCTCTTAAATTTGACAACTTATTATTATTTCTAACATAAGCATATAGCACATTGAAAAGCTAAAGTTCAATTTTCTCTCATTAGATGTCATAAATAAGACTATAAATAAAGCATGAGGGTATTAAAAAATATTATTGACAAGTTATTTCTTTCTTGGAAAGGATTTTTTATTTATGCTACTTTTGTTGTTCAAAAATTACAATATGCTCCAAAGTCAGTTAATTTTAGTCTTAATATGCTCTAGGAGCATTTAGACTGCTCTGACTTTCAGCTTGGATACTAAATAGCATAGCCAGGCTCAAAATCTTTCTAAGCCTGATAAACAAAAAACGGAATTTATGCAGACTTTTAAACTTTTTAAAGGTTGTATAGAACTATGGTTTACGTGTTGAAACTTAATCTGATGCTACAAACTGGTAGTCTTTCTATAGTTTTTAACGTTTTTACAAATTTGTTTTACCTGCAAGATATGAGCACAATGCATGCAAACAAAACATTTAAAACCTCAAAGAAAACTTTGAAACTATGCACACACACACACACACACACATATATATATATATGTATATATGAATATATTTATATATGTTCATGTACATACTATAATGTGACTCTGTAAATTTTTGTTTTGGATGATTGAAATATACTCTTTGTTAAATTTAAAATCCAAGCTAATTATTCATCTGAAACTAAATTACTTAAAACTTTTTAAACATTTCATTCATATACAATATTCTCCAACTCTATTGCATTTGTTTTTGAGTTAGTTAGAGCTATACTAAATCATGTAGATATATACTAGAATAATGACAGCAAAGAAAATTTAAGGGCAAAAAACAGGCAAAAAAAGGGTAAGCAATAATATATATATTAATACAAAATGCATACATGGATGAACTTCAATAGAAGGGCAGGAATCTTACTGCTTGTCCACTTCAAACGCTGTTGTGAATACTGAATGTGAGGGGCAAAGTGAAAAATGAGATATTGTTTGCATTCACAAAATAGTTTAATATTCCTCTTGAAAAAAAAACAGTTAGTGTGAAATACTGATTTGTCAAATAGGACTCATATTTTGACATTGAGTTGTCAGAATGATAAGTACATCAATATATGCTTTAGTAAAATAGTAAGTCAGTGTTAAACTGACCTAGTGCAATGCAATGTAATTCTCCAATGAAAACTATGATGACTGGGGAAATTTTGATTGGTCCAATAGAGTATGATATAACTTACCTCAAGAAAACGCAGATGCTAAAGACAATTACACAATCAGTAACTTACCATTTAATTGTAAAATATGATTGGTTAAATGGATATGAGTGTATTTAGTGGATTCAGATCAAGGTACAAATGCAAATCATATAAAAGTTGTTTGAGTTGCCAAAGTGATTTAAGTATAACATGTAAGCAACTGATCTCAAATATACAAGCACACAAACAATGCACAAAAGGCAGAATGACAGATTATGCACTAGTTACAAGAATGGTTGGTACAGCAAACAACGCTGTTTATATATATAACTTTATGCATTCAATCACCTCAGCATACTACACATAAATTGGCTGGTAAGTCTAGTTATTTGACTTGGAATTTTTAAGACTGATCAACTCATGGCTCTGCTCAGTAATTGCAAAAACAGGCTTGATACTGAGCTAAATTTTTCTGGGACAAGCCAGGTGCTCTTTTTAGCTCATCATATAAATATACATAAAGTTTTAGCAGCTATTTAGTGTCAGTTATATAGACTTGAAAACAAAGTTTAGATTGCAACAGTATACCAGGGCACATGGAAAGTAATAAAAATCATGAAATTTTTAATATGATCTATTTTGTAAGCAATGATTTCCCATTAACAATCAGTGCAACTTATGAAAGTTAGAAAAGAAGAAATGGACCATATTTTCCATGTTGATGCAATTGAATGTACTTAATAGAATTGAAATCTATTTTATTTTGGTGGTCCTGTTAGTTGCAGTGTTGGATTAAACAGTGTATATTAAGCCTTCATCTTCAAAGTCCGTATTAGGAACGCCGTAATTAAACCACAAAAAGAAACGGACAATAATTGGTATATATATGTCGCATTCAAATATTTGTGTTGATAGAAGTGAGAA
>JAULBW010000732.1:0-29750 GCA_032358265.1 Vaucheria bursata | reverse complement strand
AACATAGATGAACATAGTAGAACAGTTATGCCGTGGAAATTAAAGAGATAGCAGGACCGGCAAATATCCTGACAATAAGTGGTGATTATCATAAACAAACTTAACATCATAGTGTTGGATATATTAAAAACTTAATATGTACTATGACACTATGAATTGTAAATTTAATTGTGTCTGTAAAAACGATTAGTTAACCATGAAATAGGATTCAAATAAAGCAAAATAATGTATCATATGCATAAAAGCGCAAGTCAAAGTAACTAGCAGCAATATCAGAAATGATCAGTGCCTTATACAAAATTTCATTTCATCTATGAGAAAACTGTTCCAGCCCATAAAGACTTTGATTGACAAAATATATCCAATTCTACTTAGTTTTATAAGGATTGAAAGGATTAAGAAGTGGCTCTTTGTGCAACCCATGTGTTTCTGGTACTTTTTCACAAAAAGAGTCTCTGCATCAATGAATAGTGGATAAGATAGATGTCATTGGTGCACTAATGTCAATATAGTTAGTAGCAAAACGTTGGTAGTATTCTCTTATCACACAACAGATTGTACTTGATAATTGCATAGTTTGCAAATATATGCATTGTCCAAAAATTTCTTCAGTTGAAATAGAGATAAGTATATACAATCGATTATCTCCAATCTTTGATTATTTTAAGAAGGCACTACACCATTGGTGAGTATTAGTTATATACTTCTCTGCAAGAACAACATGAATATAAACTGTTTTACAATCCACATAGAAATTGCCAGGAGATTCATTGCATTGTATAGTTGTAGCAAAGACATACCCACCCAAATCTACCAAGTAACTTTGATCAATCTCCTTGAAATTTATTTTTCAATTAAGCATGTAATAGGGTTGATACTTATAAACAATGAGATTTCAAAAATATTGGGCACTGAAAGGGAAGAAAAACAGTATCTGTATCTTAAATAAAATGCCATGTTGACTGATGCTAATCAAGTTTCTATGGAAGTTCAGAATGAAATATTTTTTATTAACATAAAAGGTGCATTAATTGTTCTTTTTCCAAATCAAGAATTAGACTTGAATTTGTAATATGTTTTGATTTTTTGAAGTGAATATGACATATCAAAAACGATATAGAGAGAAGCATGACATCAAAATCAAGAAGTAAACTTAGCGGCATGGATAGAACTATTTTTAGATACAGTATAGCAGATTGCATTCATGCATATGTGATTAAGATATTGTGAATACTCAACATGCATGAGATGATGTCAGTTAAACAGCTAAAATTTTATTCTTCAATATTTTTTTTTGTTGGTGTATGTGAGCAGAATGTTTGAATGTTCTGACTATTGAGGTAAAACATGGTTGAATTCATTAAAAAAACTTACTCACATTTTTTAGGGTAAATATATGGAAATATATATTTTCGTTTACGTATGATGATAAATGTGTATATCAAGTTATGAGTCTCATGCTCATTGTATAACAAATTTATCAAATGATTATGTATGAATTCACTCGTGACACATTACATAGCATGATCTAAAGCACAATTTTGAAGTTTTGCAGTAGAATCAAGATAATGATACATCTTTGACAGTAGAACAAGTCTGAGATACTTTCTGTGTTGCATTAGCAGATGTTTTATACTGATGATAATAATTAAATTACCAGTAACAATAAGAGTATTGGAGTAATCACAAATTTTAAGTTCATAAGTCAAATTGGTATGACAAAAGGCAAATGCAAATGCATAGCTTGGCTGAAAAATGTTTAAAGACAGCAATTTGCCAATTGCAAGGATATTTCTAAACTGTCAACAGGTTACTTACTGTCCAGCAGCAAAGGCAATGCATGAAAGTTATGTACAAGTATTGGTTGCTTAAGAAAAAGTCAAACTAACTTCCAGCATGCAGATTATGCAATATTGAAAAAAGTTTGGTTGGAAGACAATTGGCAAAATCTGAATTTCTAAAAAACAGATTTTTGACTGGACCAGCATTAGTTTATGCACAAATATTGGTAATTCAAATGCTAGAACTCTTGACTTCATATTCTCTAGGAAAGAAATGATTACCGTGCACAACTCTTGATTTCAGTACAATATTTGGTTGCAGTAATGCCCCGAGCAGGGTCAACATGTTTGCAATAATAATTGCAAAGATCTGAAATTGCGCCCTCAATGCTATTAAGCATAGTTGGTAGAAATGAAAGAAGGCATGGAAGAGTTGATTTTTTACTGCAGCCTATCGTAATTGAATTTTCAGTCGGCAAAAAAAATTCACGAAAATAGTGAAAGAGGTAAGAATCCTAAATAGACACCTAAAATTAAAGGTATTTTCAGTAAGTGGATAAACATTTTCTAGACAGAAACAAGAGATGTAAAAAAAATGCACAAAAATAATAATATCTAAAACACGGAGTGAAATCAAAAGTAAATTCTATATGGGAAGCTTGCAGATATGATATTACCTTTGTGAAAAGATGGTTCCTTTGAACAAAGTTGGTCAAAAAGATAACAAACTGGGAAAAGTTTTAAGTTGAAGTGCACACCAATAAAATAATTTTTTGAGAAAAAAGTTTTTCACCTCAAAACGTATCAAACAAAGTGCCAGCTAATTTTCCCTCAGATTTATTTCGAATTGTCACTACTACAAATAAATTAAAGACCTATGTGAATAAAAATAAACATCTATCAAACAGCAAAATTTATTATTTTCTTTGATTTTTTTAAACCTTTGGGGCATGAAGATCTAAAATAAATTTTGAAAACGAAAAATACTTGGGAATTATCCTTACACAAAGTGGAAAACAGGGAAAGACAATGCTCTTCATGGTCTGTATATAATGATAGATTGAAAGAAAAAGTTCTTAGACAAAGCAAGGCACTGATGTGTGCAATAAAAAAATATTAAAGATTCATATCTATATATATCACATTTAAGTACAACAAAGTTTATCGAAAGCTGTAATTAAAGTGAGAATTGTAAAGAAGCTAATTTTTTAGTGCTTGTTATGCCCACATGCATAATTGCATGCATTGAAGTAAAGTTCATTTAAGAAGTTTGAAAAATTGATGCTGCATTGTTCAAAACTATCATGAGGAATGAACATTGGCACCAGATCAAAATTTGAAATGGATGTCCTTGAGTTCACAAACAATGGGAAGGAGCAAGTGATATGTGTCAGCTAAACTAGAATATGTCATTATTGAAAAGCAAAATAGTGACAAGAAAGATAGGACATAGAACTAGCATGAGACTCATAATTTGATAAAAAAAGTTATGTAGCAGAAAAGATTTTGCGGACATAGTATCGCATCTAGAAGACATGAAGATAAAATAAACAAATAAATACAGGGAAGAGAATGCTAAGAAGAGACAGTATTCTAATATGAGGCAAGAAACAAGAAGAATTTTCAATAATTAAATTTAAAATGTAGAAATTAAAATAAAAATGAAGTTTGAACATATTAAAGATTAAAATCATATCTAGCATCTCAAAAATATTTAAAAAGTTTGCTTGATAACTGTGCATTATATTATAATATAGACATCAGTTAATGTTCTAGTGGGATTAGAAGGAGTAAAATGACTTTGAAAATCAATGCAATCAAAGGAACATGAAATTTATAGTATGCTATGAGATAAATTTATTGATTTAAAATTGAAACTATAGTGTATGCTTCTAACTTCATCTTCTCACTTTCTGATTTTAATTGATTCATTTGTTTACTATGTTTATGTTGTCTTTCGAACATAATGACAGCATGCCTACTTCTAGGCAGCAGTAGTTTTGCTGTTTTTAGGTGAATAGTTTTTTTCCTACTATTTTTTGGCAACTTTTCTTTTGTCTTTGGCATGGTTCTTCTCTTGCACTGATTTTGTTTTATTTATATTCTAATCAAATAAATCTTGTATGATCAGTTATAAAAATTAACGGAAATATTGAACTATTAAAAACTTAATTGATTTTTTAAACTCAGCTAATGTTGACGAGATACTCGTTTTTCATTGTGAGTGCTCTTTATTTTCAATCTTACCAATATGCTACATTACTGCAAGAAATACCTGAATGTCCAATATTCATGTATGGTATCAGAACCACCTTATCTTGTCTCGAGAAGAAAATTATAATGCTTTAGTTTCTATTTCTCTCAGTTGTTCAATTTTTAGCGCTACAGAATCAAGTTTGATCTTCTTTAGTTTGATCCTATTGTAATATGTATACTCAACTTAGATTTTCATTAAAAAATTTACTAGAAAGTATTGAAGTTTTTCTTGAAATTATAGATATTTACTATTTGGCTCTTTTTAAGTTATCTTCACATAATTTTTTTCGATCAATTTTACCATGGGCATATTCATGATAAAATATCCCTCTCACTATCCAGAAGAAGCAATGAATACAAAGTTTTTCTGTTCTGCGTAAGTAGAAATTGCATCTTTTCTAATGATAGTTTCTCTCATACTCAACTTTAATGGACTTTCCATTTGGTTTGTATAAAATTATTCCCATAAGCCATTGACTTCAGACTTGATAAAAATACATCCTTGGGTGGTTATTCCATAGTTCGGTGATTACTCATCAGTAGAGCTAAAGATTTTTCATTCAATGAGAGTGAACCCATATATCAACTCTTTTTGCATCAAATTAGATCCAAAACAACATTTTGAATAATTATTTTTTGATAATTCAGCAGTATTACTTTGTGAATCACATTCAATTATTTTTCTAAAATATTTTCATGTTGTTGCATAATATCACTCGCCATTGGAGTGAATTCAAAGTATAAGATTAGTACCACTCATGAATCAATAGAATTACATAAATTTTTCCAGTACATCACTGATCTTCAATTATAGTACACAAAGGATGAGTATGAATGCTACAAATCTAAATTCTTTTCTAAACCAAAAATTTTTCTGCGTCTTTAGAACTCCATTTACTAATAGTAGGATATTTTTCAAATTTTCAATACATTATGAACGTCACTTCCTATCCTAGAAGAAAGTAAAATAACTGATTTCTTTTTAAAAGTTCTATCAGTGACAGCTATTCTTAATCAATTATCAAATACTAAGTTCAATGTTAAAGTTGATTTCATCACATAAATGTAAAATATAGCTCTGTTTGAGCTTAGAAATGGTTAAAAAATGTATGCCAGAATTTCACAAAATTGTTAAGAATGATTACAAGGAATGAGGTAAATTTTGAAAAGTTTGAGATGGAGGATTCTTTTCGAGATAAAAAATATTTAGCAAATGAGTCAAAGTTTCCTGTGATTACAATATGTTGGACTATGCCAACTTTATTAAGAATTAAGAACTATGAATTTATGATATTATTTTGATTTTGATTACAATTTGGAATAAAATAAAGTAATTTTTAGATAATTGTACAATGATATTTCATAGATATATATCCTGAATGTCTTAACTTGTTTTTGGGCTCGGATTAAAGTTTTTGCGCTATAAATTATTTACCAAAATGAATTCATGAAAAATGAACCATTTTTGAAGTTCAATAATATCACTTATATCTTATGTAAATCATCTTGCCAAAATATTCAACAAGCCAAGTGCTAGTAGACAGAGTAATTCAGAAAGCAATTACATCAAATGGAACCTACAAAAATAATTTTATTATAGTCAAACCTTTACATTGTCTATTAATTTTTTAATTAAAATTTTTGTAGCAAATTAATATTTTTAATTACTTACTGGAGGATTAATAATTTTATTTGCCAAGTTACACAAATTTATTTGGACAAGAAGTTCATATTATATCAAATCAGCTACAATTAGTTCTCATGAATTGATTTTTTGCTAAAGAACGATATTATGTTGAAAGGCAAATTTTCTTGGCCATAGATGAGATATAGGAATAAACGATGGATATAAATAGATTGTCTCTATTTGTATAATTTGATTCAAAGATAGAGCTGTAAATACATAGACAGAACTAGTAAAAAACTGAAAATGCACATTGAAAAACACAAAATGCCAGAAATTTTGTGCACGGTACAAAATATTTGCAGGATGATGCTGTAACCAAGTACAAATAGTATGAAAAGTTTCGAAAATTCGAGGAAATGAACAATGATATAGTGTTCAGTTTAACTTATAACATACCATGCATTTGGGTTACTGGATAAAATCACTCAGAGTTTGAGAGATATTCTCTTTTTTTTGCAAAGCCACTTTTTGTTGCAAAATATTTCTCAACAAAATGATTGTTAAGAAGAACTGAACTGTAGTCAGGAGTTTCCTAGTTTGCTATTTATGTTGAAGTTGAAGATAACTCGCCATTATATCTGATTGCATATGATTTTATGAACTATAACATATTTATTTTTTTATTTCATGTAATTGTATCTTTCTCAGATTGATTTTAAAGTATTATAAGCCGGGCTCACGCTAGTGCAATGGATGGTAAAAATGTTTCATTGAATGTCGAAAAATTCATGGTGAAAGTTATTCAAGTTGGTCTGGTTATATGGCAACAGTTTTTCTATCGAAAGGAGTTTGCAATATTATAAATACTGGAAACACTACAACCTTTACCTATGTTTGAAAAAAACTAGAATTTGACAATAAAAAAAATGGTATAGTATTAGGATTATTGCTTTTACACATGAAAGCAGAATTTCATCATTAAGTTCAAGAGTTTGATTTGTCGTGGATGGCATGGAAAAATTGCAAGATCTATTCAAAAGACAGCAGAAAGCAGATCATATTTACTTGAAATATCAGCTATTTTCTCTGATAGCGAAAGAAAATTAGAATGAATCATAGTAATGCAATAAAGTTCATTGATTGTAAGAAGAATTAACAAGAATTGTAGCTACAATGGCTGATGAAAGTCTTTCCGTTTGTCTATTATGTATTTTGCCAAAAAGCTATGAGCATATTGTAACATATATGTAGACGAATTAACGAGAATAGCGTACTAAGATGTAGTTCATGTGTTAGTTAATGAACACGTGAAGCATACAGCTTCTGAAGCAAATATAATTAAAGATGTAACAAGTGCTTTCATTACTGAGAGAGATATAGAATAATGCACACACTGCGGAAAAGACAGTCATTTAGAAAATAAATACTGGAGCAAGCACGGTCGACCAAAATATTTCATGTAATGTGCAGATTATGCTACACAAAATAATAATGATGAATTGATTGCATTTGCTACATCATTAGATAATAAAATCCAAGGTTTATGAAAGCACTAAAAGCCTATCGGTAATGGCGCAACTCATCACATTTGTCAGAATAAAGACCAGTTTATGAAATTTACTAAAACACATAATGAACAAGTTATTGTAGCAAATGGCAAGAAGGATAATATTTTGGAAAAGGGACAGTCAAAGAAAAAGTAATTTTACCATGTGAATACACCAAAATATTGAAATTATCAACCTACTTTATACCTTGATATTGGGAAAAAATCTTTTGTTGATATCAGGAGTTAATTGTAAGAAAAAATTTAAAACTATTTTTGTGGGTAATTCAATGGAAGTTTGTGAGAAGATATCTAATAAGCTAGATGGTATTGGTGATTGGTACAATTGGTTATATTGGTTACGAGTCAAACCTAGATACGATAAAAATGCAATTACCATTTCACATTTTAATGATGGTTTGAAAATGTTGCATGAACGACTGGGACATATAAATGATGAAGTGCTCAAATTGAAATTAGAACAGCAGTACACTGAAAATATGAACTGGAAAAAAGTTCATTCTTAATGTGTAATGGATGCAAAATGCGAGAAATAGTGCAAAACCCATTTAAAACAAGCACAAATTGGGATAAGTACAAGTTATTTGAGTTGTTGGACTGGGATATTTGTGAACCGATGGAAAATAACAGTATTGGAGGAAGCATTTATCTACTTCTGATTGTTGATGGTTATAGGATATGTCTCAAAGGCCATTTCTTGAAACAAAGGTCTGAAAGTGAAAGATGCATTATAGAATATATCACTAAAGTTGAGAGACAATTTTGTGTTCAAGTGGAGAAAGTTCAACATGACGGGACAAAAGAATTTGCAGCGATAAAACTTGTGGAATATCTAAAAAATTGAGGAATCGAACAGCAAATAACAATGAGATATGTCTATCAGTTAAATATAACAGTCGAATATTCATTATGAACTGTAATAAAAATGGAGCGCAACGCTTACTGTATCATGCATCTTTAGAAAAAAAATTTTAGGCTGAAGTGATAGAAACTGCAATATATCTTCGAAATCGCTTGCCTTCAGCTCTTATACCTGAAGAATCTTGTTTTGAGCTTATTTATGGTACGAAATGTACTTTAACACACTTACGCGCATTTGGATGTTATACCTATGCTTTAACTTCAAAAGAGCAACAAAAAATGAGATCCCAAAGCCATCAAGTACATAGTTGTAGGATATAAAGATGATTAAAAAACATACCGCATTTATCATCTTAGTAGAAGTTGGATTTTCATCAGTTGTGATGTTGATTGTGATGAAATTTGTTTCAAAATGATTCAACAAGAAAGAATGTGGAAGACTTAGTTCGAATTTTGAGAATCTGAACATTAAAGGCACTGGTGATTTTGAAGATCATAGAGCTGAAGAAGAAACTCCAATGGCAGATGGAGATCAATAGAATAAATACGAAGGAGATTCCGAAAGTTCAAGTGAAGAAAGTAGCCAGTGTAATGAGAATGGTAATGGAGAATCAAATAGCAGTAGAAGCATGAAATTGTGCAGATCGTCAAGAAGGATGGCCCCGACTAAATAATGGAAAATGTCAGCAGATGTAGTTGAATGTGAGAGTGAACAAGAACCAAAGAGTTTCATAGAAGCAATAGAAAGTCCAGAAAAAAAAATGGCAGAAAGCAATTCAAGAAGAATGGAACTCTTTGATAAGCAGAAAGGCTTTCAATATTGTAGTCAATCCACATCAAAATTACTAATTGGATGCAAATGAATTTTCAAAATAAAGCGAAATGCTGATAGACATATTGAATGATATAAAACAAGATTAGTTCCTAAAGGATAAAGTCAAAAATATTGAATGAACTAAGAAACATTTTCTCCAGTAACAAAATACGTTACCATGTGAAGCATCATTCGAATAGCTGGGCTAAAAATTGGCTAATACAGCAAATGGATACAAAAATGGTATTTCTTTATGGTGAGTTGATGAATGAAGAAATTTACATGGATCTACTCAAAGGGGTCAACTTATTGAGCAACATCAGCAATAAAAATAAACAATTGAAATTACTGCGTTCTATCAATGCACTAAAGCAAACATGAAGGATTTGGAATCAAGTATTCGATTAATATTTATTTTTAATTGGATTTCAAATTTCAAAGTATG
The DNA here is from genome assembly GCA_032358265.1 of Vaucheria bursata. Taxonomy (NCBI): domain Eukaryota; class Xanthophyceae; order Vaucheriales; family Vaucheriaceae; genus Vaucheria; species Vaucheria bursata. The sequence continues at coordinate 20,399 of JAULBW010000732.1, read as the reverse complement.
ATCCTTGTTAATATTTGAAGAAAAATGGAGCTGATGCAATACATGTACTGCTATATGTGAATGATAAATTAATAGCGTGAAATTCTATAAGCTTGCAAAAATGGGTGAAAAATAAGCTTTAAATGAGCAACCTTGAAGTTTGTAAATATATTCCTAGTCAAAATCATCAAAGATGAAGAAACAGGAAATATCAAGTATTGTCAATGGCAGTACATTCAGAATATATTGAAAAAATTGAATATGGAAACTTGCAAAAGTGTTAATAGTTCAGTTGATATAAGTTCCAAATTATCTTCTGTAATGTGCCCAAAAACTCAAGATGAAATAGATGAAATAAAAAGTATATTTGATAGTCAAGCAATTGGAGCATTAATCTACTTAATGGTCACAAATCATCCTTTTATCGTATATGCAGTAACAATGGTTGCATGATTTATACAAAATCTTGGAAAACAACACTGGATTTCGGTGAAGCGAATTTTTCATTATTTACAAGGAATGCAGGAGTTAGAAATACTATATAAGCAGAAGGATGAACTTAAACAGATGGGTTACAGTGATGCATATTGGGCTGGTGATGATGATGATCGTAAATCAACATTTGGATATTTATTCACTCTAGGCCGTGGTCCAATAAGCTAGGGCAGTAAAAAATTGAGTCCAGTAGCGCTCTTAACAAGTAAAGCTGAATATATTGCATTAAGCTATACCATACAAGAAGGAGTTTGAATTGAAGATTTAATTTCAAATATTACTCCAAACTAAAATGTAGATAAAGAAAAATTAAACATGAATATAATCAATCTTGCATAAAGATGTCAAAAATCTGGTGAATCATGAACAAGCAAAAGACATCAGTATTAAATATTATCGTGTACAAAATGAAGCTGCAAAAGGCAACACTAAAATTTTCTTCAAAGAAACAAAAATGTGCTTACAGATGTTTTTACAAAAGCAATTTCTGGACCAAGATTTATGGAATTAATATCAATAATTGGTTCACATAGCTGATCACATTGAGGGAGGGTGTTGAGAAATATTTATCAATGTGATCTCTAACAAGAACCGAACTGTAGTCATAGGAATTGCCTTGTCTGTTATTTATGTTGAAGTTGAAGATGATTTGCCATTGTAGCTGATTGCATATCATTTTATGATGTATAAGATATTTTTTCAGTGCATGCAATTGTATCTTTATTGCATTGATTTTAACATTATACAGTAGCTCAAAGACCATTGCTGACATTACATTTAATTCTGCATTGATATTGCCAGATATCAAATCCTATGGTGGCCTGCCTTACTCCAACCAAAAGAATATTTTAAAATCTTAAGGATAATTCCACTTGGGTGCACATACTTTCTGAGGACTTACGTGATTCCAAGATACTGTGCTAACTGTATATATTGATGCAAACTGGGCTGATGATATAATACATGTAGATCTAAGGGTAAATTTCTTTTTTTAATAGCTGAAGGTCCTAATTCCTGGTTAACAAAAGCATAGTGGGTGGTTATATATTTATCTACTGAATCTGAATATATGTTTGAGTAAGTGATCCTCTTGCAGATCTCTTTTCCGACATATCCATCTTTTTGGTTTTTACTTTTTGCCATTGGTTCTCTCTACACTATATGAAGGTAATAATGGAGCTATTGCATTAAAAAAAGTCAGCAATCATCAACACACTCACATTGATGTTTTCTGCCATCAGCTCTTTAAATGCATTTCCAACAACTTAATAATGCTACAGGACTTTTTATCAACTAATCAACTAACAGGCAAGCTTACTAAAAGACCATGCCCAAAACAACAAATTCACTTTTCTTGTTCAAGATTTCCTCTTTATTCTAGAACCTAGTCTAAGGTTACAACCATCTTTTTTTACACTCTATGGTGAGATGAGTGCACCAAACCAAATCTTATAAAAGTTTTTCGTGCTGCTCCTGCCAACAATCTCTCCTAAGGAATTTCACAGCATAAAGGGTTAGCAGCTCTGAAGCTAGCATTACTTTTCCTGAACCAAGATTGTAGTTTGTATCAATTCCAACATAATTTACTATATTCTACTAATGAATAATTCAAATTACAGTTTAAAATGTATAGAAAGTATACTCAAGAATCCAAATGATATTGTGATTAGATAATTCTAGAACATTTTTAACTGTGCTACGGAAATAGTATTTCTTGGCGTGAATGCTAAAATGAAAGAAGAAATGTACAATATTAAACTGCATTGGTGTATACCTTGTATGTGGACAATAAAGCTAAGTAGAGAGGGTAAAGTCCAATGTGTGGCAGAGGGCAAGCAAGCAATATATCAAAAAGATTTAATAAAATACAGCAGTTTATTAAAGCTTGAGAAGAGTGTGCAAAACCGTAAGTCTGAACTAATAAACATGTTCCCACTAGCTCCTGCAATATACCATCCTAAAATGTCCTTAAAACTGGCACTCCGGTAAATCTTGCTGAATCTTTTAATCCATGAGCAAACCCATAATTTTTTACTAGCAAGCTTGTGATCATTCTGGTTAAAGTGTCCTTTCAAACTAATTTTGGCAGGAGTAATGCAGAGTAATTAAATGATAGGCCAAATAAAATAAGGTCATGGAATTGATGACAAATCTAGAATAATATCCAATCAGTTAAAAGCGGAATTTGAAGCACTGTGGTAGAGGGTAAAGTGGAGTTTGAGAATCTGATCATTGTTGAAGAGGTATTATGATATTGAACATGCATATGTAGAAAATAAGTGAAGATGTTGCCACAAATTTGTAAGGAATATATCACGGCATTATATGAGAATGTAGAACAATGAAATTTATTAAAGGGCTATAAAATAGGTGTTGATAAAAAAGATTGGTATAAGGGCACAATTGGGATAATAAGTGTGATGTGGCAAAAGTGGCAAAAAGTAGGAAATAACAGGCAAAGTATAATGGAAACAAAGGCAAACATATTTGAGCAGTTATGTCATAACAGTTGAAGGAGATAGCAGGACCAGAAAGTATCCTGATAATGAAAGGAAAAGAAAATATTCAAAAAAGTAGAACATTCTGCTTTTACAATTTAAAGATGTAATTACATCTTCAAGAGACTCCATTGAATTCAGTTCAACTAATAAAATACATAATAAGTTTTGATACAGATTTAGAATTTTCATGTTTTCTACTGCTAAAATCAACACAAGAAAGACGTAATTACATACAATGAAAAATATATTACACATAAAAAATGATATGCAATCAGCTACAGCAGCGAGTCATCTTCAACATATATAACAGATCAGACAGTTCCTATGAGTGCAGTTCAATTCTCCTTAGCAATCACATTGTTCAGATGTATTTCTCAACATCTACTATATTTATTTGATAACATTTAAGATACTGATGACAAGTCAATGTTGGTGCCACAATATAGGACCACACTCCTTATCTTTAATCCTACATACAAAAAAGATCCTTCCAATGATATCCACATCTTCAATATTTACACCCTATTTCATTATTCCACAAATTATTTTCTTGGTGTTTCCCAAACCAACATCTCTACTAAACACCTGACGGAGTAACCCCATAATTCAATATCTGGCCAATCTGTGCTCAACATTTGATAATTTAAAACACCTCTTGCTATTGTCTATTTTATACTCTGATTACCTTGCTACTGTGCAGAGTATTATTATTATTTTAGAGAAGCTCCCTTCATGCATACCTTAACATAATATAGTTTTACCATACTACTTTGTTTAGTTTGTTGCTATTGTTTTTGTTTGTTTTGCATGTTGTGTTCCAATTTCTTTTACACTTGGAACAATTCTTTGGATCATTACTGTCCATCTTTTCACAAGTAGGTTGTTGTTGCCTTCATAAATATAAATCCTTCTTTGTACTACTTACCTTCTGCTTTGTGTTAAAACTGCTGCATTGGTTGATAGTTAAAGGTATCATCACTATATGACTATAGTTGGAAATCGATTACTATCAGTTATAAACTATATTTGCATTATCTTAAATGATTGAAAGTATAACTTCAGGTCATGCAGGTTATGCTTACTAGATATTTGTCTTGTACTGCTTAATATACAATAATTTATTGTATCTCATGACTTATCTCATTCTTCTAACTATTATAGTTAAGTACCTTGCATTAATCTACTAAATCTAAGAAGTTCTAGCACTTTATTCCATTTTTTTCAACAGGATATGAGCCTGCAGGCACACTATGTTTATTGACAGTTAGAGTTTACAGTTGGAATCATGATACCAACAGCGTTTTATTTACATCTCTTGTACTTCTTCCATACTTCAGTTTATGCATCTTTCCTTTTAGAGATTCTCCCTTGCACCCTTCCTACAGTCCATCCTGCAACCTTTCAGGCCCACAAAACCAGCATGAGTAGCCTCAAATACTGCCGTTCATAGCAGTGCCACCTTCAGCACAGTAGTTTTAAGTACTTCAACTTCTACATTGGTTACCAACTACTGTAACCCTAAGCACCCCTACTAGTAATACTGTGTCACCTTCTTTGGCAACCCTGTTGTCTAAGACAACTTTCTCTTGTACTCTGTTTTAGTGCAGCTGGACCTAACACTGCAATACCAAACTAGTTTGCTCTAGCAATACTCTTTGCTATCTCTGGCAATCCTTGTCCTTTGAGAGCCATCTGTCAAGACCAATGAATTGTATATATGTACAATACAGAAACCAGAAAGTACAAATCATGGAATACCACATGTGTACTACTATATCATTATCTTATTGCCTGTGTTGACAAGAGTGAATCTTGTCAACATTCTACAACTTATTCCACACGCATACAAGTCAAATTAGATTGTATAACCATAACTCCCTGAAAGAATTGTATACAAACAGAAATGCATGCATGGATGACATGGCGGAACATATTAGATCCTGACACCATCATGCACTCTTGTTTGCAATCCATCTAGCATAACTGTGTTTTGTAGTCACTACTACTACCGTAAATAACACAAAGCTACCACTCAAATAGCTTTACTAAATATCAGCTTTTTTTTAAGCACTGACTGCATCCACAAGTGCATTTAGTACCTCCACAGATGAATCTAATACTCTTTAAGGTACTTTAGCCATCTCCTTAGGTTCCCAGATGAATTTTGCACTTTTCTAACATGTTCAGGCCTTTTTTTCTAGTAGCCCAATATTTTGGGTTCCCTCAAATACCACCGGAACTGATCACTAAGTAACATCTGAGGGTGGTGGTGTATATCTGGCTGATCACCAACGTATCCTTGTACAACTTCCTTCACAATCTTTTTTATTGGTGCTTTACTTTACCTTCCATAAGTTACAATGTGAGCTACTGTCAAGACTTACAAAAGAAGGAAAAGGATTAAAGGAACTAGAACTGAACAAGGATGGATAACAGCAAAAAAGAGAACAAGAGAAATAAAGGAATGCAAGTGTATTGACTTAATATGTATCTCAGTTAAGAGATATGTGTGTATGTATGTGTTTCCACTTATGACAAGAAAACAGGAAGATGAAATATAAAAGAGTAATCAATGACCAGCTTGAACTTGATTACCAGCCTCATTCCCATTTGCCGATTTGTGGAGAGTCATCAAGAATAAGAACAAATTCCCATTGGCTGATCAGTGAAGAGTCATCAGAATAGTTTCCCATTGGCTAATCTATGAAAGGTCATCAAAGTAAGAATAGAGCAAAATCCCCATTGGCTGTTTTCATGAAGAGTCACAAAAATAAGAATAGAACAATATCCCAGTGGCTGCTTTTGTGAAGAGTCATCAGAATATATGAAACAGAACATAAAGTACAGAGTATTCTGGAACATGCGGATCTAAGGCATTGTTGTAGTCCTAACAGTACTGCCAGGTCTCTTTTCTTCTGCTTAAAACTCTAACAGGCATCAGTACATGAAACTAGAGCTAATAGAAAATATCAATAAGTACAACCAACCAGGCCTAGAGTTTTGGGAATTCATTGTAAAGACTTTAAATTTTTGATGAACTATAAAGATTTGTCCTTCCTAAATCTCATAGTGATTCATTGAATTGGAAGATGTAATCAAGTGCATCTAAGAATGCAAAAAATGGTGCTCAATGAGTCTTTGAAAAATCTTCACTTTTTTGAAAAATTTAGTTGTTTCAATACATCCTATTGTTTAGTCACCAATAATATTTCAAAAAGACTCAGTTTTCATAAAAAGGAAGCAAGTTGGAGAAAATGTTAGTTCGTAAGTTGATCCAATATATTTTTGAAAATTATTCTTATTCAGACTATGGTATTCAGTTGAATTTCACTGATAAAAATAATGCTGAAATTGTCAAAAGAGCTTCAGGTTAGATCAGGTCCAATATAGGGCATTGAACAAGAAAATATTTTAGCAAATTTGATTATACATATTATCTGTTCTCGTAAACGATTGCTCCTGTAAGTTCAGGTCGACTGGAGCAAATTAAAGCTTTTCCAATCCCATGTAAATCACAAATCGCTACAAGATTTGTGACAAACTTAAAAACGAAAAATATCTGTTCTCGAACACTTCGAATGATAGAGTGTCTGACGATAAGACTACAAATAGTATACATATTTCTGCTTAAGAGTGCAGGGCCTTAAATTTATCCTAAAAGGTGAGAGTAATCCGAAGTTTTTAGATAGAGATTGATGGAATCTAAAATTTTTATATACCGTTGAAACATTATATACTGGGAATTCGAATATGTTGTCAAACTAGCAATGGTTATCACGATGATGAATAATTGATATTTGATCTTTGACCAAATCGATTATATTTTAGCATCTCACGAATGAAATTATCCAAACTCATAAGTTGGGATGGCGTGTCACTATCAATAAATATACAAATACCAGAGCTAAGGAACTTACGTTCAAGCTACCATGTAGACTAAGATAACTATAGTATGTTAAAAGTTTTGCGCAAGCAATTAATAATTAAATTATGCACGAATTATCGATTGGTTAATTGTAATCTTTCTTTGAAATTGGTACAGATATTAAATGCTCAACGAGTACTCCCCGTTTTCTGAGCATGGAGATGTACTGCATGCAGAGCCTACAGATGATCATAGTAAGCGCGCACTTGTGGAAGAACTAAAGAATAGGGCTAAAGCTGTATTTACCTCGAAGAACTACCCTGTAGCTGATGCTTTGTATTCAAAAGCTATCCAAGTGATGCCTGATGCTACGCTTTATTCGAATCGGTCTGCTGTTAGATCAGGTTGTTTTTATTGTGTACCTATAAAGAGTATGTCAAAGTTGATTTAACTCTTTTGAAGGGCCAATTGTTCATTTTTGATCAATTCAAGCTGCAAATCTTTTCTCGTACAACCCCTGATTTATGCTAATTGTAATAATGTTCTTAATTATATATTTGCATTATTTTCGGTGTTTCAGGATTAGGTCAATATGACTCAGCACTGCACGATGCCAATGAGTCTCTAAAGTTGGACCCAACGTACACGAAAGCCTTCTATCGAAAGGGCCAGGCTTGTTTAGGATTGGGGATATCACATGCGCAGGTGAAATTAGACACATTTTTATATTACTTTTTCCTCTAAGATATATTTGTGTACCTTCATTGTATTATGATAAACTCCACAAAAGTTATATTATATTAGTTGCAACCATGCTTCAAAACCAATGAATAATGAAATGGTTTTTGCAGGAAGCTCTGGATTCCTTTAAAGCTGGTGCAGTATTGGATCCTAAAAATAAAGTATGGAATTTACAAATTGAGAATGCTAATTTGCTTGTTTCCAAAAGGGATTCTGCTGCAGAGCCAGTAAAAGAAAAAGCTCAGGTAATTACACACTTGTATTCATTGCTACTGTTACCACCTCCATAAGTCTTGAATAGTTTTACCCTGAACTGTTAATATTTTTGCTGCACTAAAATAGATTATCATAATTCCCTATGATTCTATCATATAGATAAAGACTTTGCCTACTCAAGTGAAAACAAGCCCACTAAAAGCTGAAAAAGTAAGCAGTACTAGCTCAGATATATCAAATTTGGAGCAATTAAGAGGATATAAGAAAACAGCAGATGGGCGCACAACAACATATTTTCATAGAGAGCTAACAGAAGAGGAAAAGGCGCTAATTGGAGATATTGCTCCTAAAAAAATTGACGTGTCGACAGTAGATATACTTGCAGACAAACCAGTTGAAGTAGCTAGTAGCAGTGCTTGGAACACCGCGGGTACATGGGAGGTATTATATGGGATGATATAATAGATGCCAAAAACCTTGTTTTTATATTTTAACTAAATAAATAAGTTTGATTATTGAGCGTATCCTTCATTAGTATTTGCGAAATTAAAAAAAGTGTAGCTTCTACAGACACAGCCGTAGTAAGATATGGCCAACTTATACCTGATTCATTCATACCTATAGATGTTGTGATCCGTGTAACACAATATATTTGAAAAATTCATAATTAGCTGGGGTCTTAAAAATCAAAATGACTACTTTTCAAGAGTAAAATCCTCATAAATAGACATTTAAAAGAGGGTTATGATTGAGATTAGCATATTTATGAACAATAGCAGCAACCAATTTTTACATAGAAGTAGTCTGATTGGCAGGCTTGTTTTTTAAAAGCTGTTAATAGAGAAACGACGCTGCATATAAAAATATATATGAAAATTGTTGTGGTTATGAGTGGACTTAGATAGTGCATTCTTTACATTTGCACTAATAAAATAGATGAAAACTAGAGGAGTTCAGAATGCACATATTGAATTATTTTTACATTTTACTGAATCAATTTTCTCAGGAAATTTGGACATTTAATAATTATTTTAAGAGTAAATGCTGTTTTGTTGTACTTCAAAGATGTATATATATATATATCAGTATGTTATATGTATCGAAAAGGTAAGTTATGAACTATATATTATTAAAAAATTGTGCAATAAGTTAATGGCAGATTTTCCTTATGCACGTGATACTAATTTATGTACCTCTGTAGGAAAGGAATGTGACAGTTTGGTCTAAGGATAGACTTGAAGCACTGCTGTGTGAAATAAATAATATCGAAACACCTGCAGGAGCCATAAAAGTTGCTGAGGTATCTGATATTTCAGGTGATGCATCAATCTCATTTTCAAGGGGAAAGAGACGCTCATTATTTGATTTTTCAGTCAAGGTAGGACTGATACATTTGTGCAAATCGATATATTTTGTACAATGCAATGTAAACATGTAATATTTCTATACCGATTTTCCTGAAATTAAAAGTAAAAGCAAAAGATTTTATATACCTTAATATAGCTTTTACGTTCAATCAGGTTTGAAACTTAACACGATTCATATACTTTATTTAAATTCATAACTTGTTACTAATCTTTAAGCTTTCTGTGAAATATGTATATATGATATGATTTTATGCAGCTTGTTTGGGAAGGATCTTTTGAATGTGGACCGGCAAAAGGTACAATTGAAATTCCTGATATGGGCTACGATAGTTGTGGCCAATATGAAATGATATTCAATATTGATAAGCTCACACCACCAGCTGCTCGACCATTTATTGACACTTATGTCAAAGGGGAGGGTAAGGGATTGAGGCCTGCAATTATCGCTAAAATTGCGCAGTACGTGGATGAGCTTCAAAATAAATAGTATATGATAGCATAATATAATATCGCAGTAGATGAATGCTACGCACATATTCGTCAATTTATATTGTTTCCTTTCAATTGAGTTGTGCAATTTTTTAGCATACTTTTTCATTTTACAATAATGTTATGAACTGTTTTTTTAATATTTTTTGTGCAATTTGGATAAAGGTACGTCAAACATGCACCTATATGAATTAAAACATGGTCACTAGTAAATTTTGAATGAAACTTCATCTATCCCTATCCGCCTTCTTTCTGTTAGCTTTTTCTTTTATGTATCAAGTTTTCAGCTTGTTAGTCTGCCATGAAAGTTACAAAGTATTTCGAGAATTAAAAGAATATTTGGTAACTGCTAATGCTTGATTTGCAACTAAACATAATACCCCTAGTATCACATGTGCATTTAAAAATATCATTGACCTGCAGTACTATGCATTGGTATTTGTACAGTTATATAGTGTTGCAAAATTTTTTATAGTTTGAAACTTCAACGATTTCTCCAATCCACCACTATTGCACTATCGTAAAGCAAATATTTAATCATTGTTGGCATTTTTCAAGCTCTAATGGAGCAATGAAAAAGAATAATCCAAGCCCAGATCAGGTGAAAACAGTGAAAAAAAATTAATTTTATAATGTACATGTAAAACTTGCTATTTTCAACAAAAAGGAAGGTAAAAATAATAAATCATTGCCCAAATCCAATATGCTTATGTAAGACAAAGCTTCTGCAAGCTTGAGATTGGTAAATGAGAGAAATATATTTATGTTGCTATTTATTGTATTTGAGTGTAAAACGGCATTTTGTATCTTCGAAATAGACCATTAACTGTGTTGCTTGAACGAGCATTTACTGCCATGTAAGTCTCCACCAAATCCAAATGTACTTGAACCGTGCACAATTCTTTCATTTTCTCAAGAAGCAGTCTTTTCACATTAGATGCTATATCTATTACTTCATGCACGCGGAGACACGGATCTTAGAAAATAATAATTTTGTACTTCAATTGGGAGGGGATGAAATAATGTAAAAATATATATATCATGGAAATATTGAAAGCATGTGAAATGTTAATTTGCTTGAGGAACGCAAAAATTACTAAGCTCTATACTTAGAATAATATTTCTTCATTAATTTTTATGTAAAATTTTATGAAATCCACTGACCTACTCTAATAAATACTTCCACGCTGGTTGTCATTCCTGCATAATGAACCAAAACCTGAAAAAATGAATATGGGCTATAAAATGATAATTCTATTTTGCTGAAATACAGCTTTTAATCGAAAAATGTTACACAAAGGAAGGAACTTTTTCAATTATGCATAGTATACTCATTACTTACAATTGCAACAAGTACTTTTAATATGTGGGTATATATAAACAATAGATGATAAAAAAAGTGTCTTGTTCGATCTAGAGCGCAAGAAACACAATATTGCATAAATATGAGTACACTTACGCAAAACTCACATTCGGGACATCCACAATTTCCGACAAGTATTGTCTTAAAATTCGTCGTATATCTGATTCAACTTCACTTTGAGATTTCAACACATTAGCCACCGGACAAGGTTTTTTGTCAACAACTGTAGTCACAAATGCATCATTTACTCGAGGTAACTCTTTTAAGATTGTAAAGCGTGCTCTTTGGGCAACCTTCAGGCAAATAAAAAATTCCAAATATTAAATTACCAGTAAAAACTGTCCCTGTAAAAAACAAATATTCAAAGAATATAATATTTTATAACAAATCAATTCATATTTAATTAATTTTCATCTTGCCTGCTGTGCTGCACTCGCAGATATATTACTATCAACTTGAACGGTCAGATCGACCAAAGTATGTGTGCCCATTTGCCTAGACCTAATAGAGTCAAATCCTTTTACGCCTTCAATTCCTCTTCTCATAACCTTCATATATCATGACAGCATGTAGAAACATTTTAGATATTAAAAATGATACTTTAGAACTTGATATCATTTTCTTTCTTGACGCCGATGGGAATACAAACTTATTTCAAGTATGAAAGCAAATCACCCATTGCTAGAGTTTAGAAACAACGTAAAATAATATTATTCGAACTAATTGCAATAAAAATTGATTAGAAGTGTGCAGAAAAGAATAATTATATCTCTTTCTCATGCCATCTAACTTGAATTTTTAGTTTCATTTGATATAAAAATGTATAATCTAAAAATATGTGTATGCTAGCATCGTTTTGGCAGTGCTATGTACTGTAACAGGGATTACAACTTCCAAAGATGTGGAATTGGACTCAATAATGTGATTTTTATGTTTTTGAAATAGTTGCGAATATATAATTTAAAGATATTTGAACAAACAAAAGGTATTCTTTTGGGATTTCCATGTATTATGTGAATGTACAAAATATACCTCAGCAACGTTTAGTCTTATCTCTTGATCAGCAGTATCTGTCAGTTGGCTTACCGCTTCCTGGAAAACCTACAAAAAATAATAGGTAAGCAGAAAAATGCATAGCGTAAGAGTGTAAATATGGATTTATTTGGTTTGCACCAACAATTTAAAGTGGACATGGCACAATTTCATTTAACTGTATATAGTGTCAAAAACACTTTAAACAAATAAGTAATATGTGCGTATACCTGGATTCCAGTAAGGAAAACCATTACTGCAACAGCTAATCCAGCCAGTGGGTCTAAAAGTGGTGCGCCACATTTTGCTCCAATTACAGCAACTAAAGCAACTACGCTGGATATTGCATCCGTTCTAAACAATAAAAACATATGCTAGTTTAAAGTAAAATAATATATAGCGTACAATAGGCAGATATTCCCAATATATAACTAACTAATATTTATTTGGCAATTCATTTAAGTAGCCATACTTTTAATAGAGTGGTGCAAGCAAAGCAGTTAGAATATTTATGAGTTTGTAGGTACTATATTCAATACCCAAAAATTCAGGCTGGTGGAAATAAATAACAAACAGATATTTCAAATTTAAATATAGTAAGTCTACAGATATGAAACCATTTTATCTTTAGAGAGTAAAAACGATCAATATAATAAACAACAATCCAATATTTCAGACACATTTTTTTGGAATAATATTACCTGTGATGTAAAGCATTAGACATTAATACACTACTGTTATGTTTGTTAGCCACTAAAGCTGTCGCTCTATACAGTGCTTCTTTTGCAATTATGGATACTAATGCTGCAACAGCTGCTAAAGCAGTAGGTGGTTGTATTACATGCCTATGTTTATACATGTGCGAATGAGAATGTAGATATACTCCGGTACTTCCCTTCCATATTGAAGACTTCACAAAAATTATAAAAAAAATGTGAATATAAAAATCTAAAATTTCTAGAATGTATTATAATTAGAAGCCAGCAAAAAACCATAAATTAAAAAATAGTAAAAAATGAAAAATTACCGAGTGAAATAGGTAGACACCCGATGTAAAAAACAGTTGCAATGGTTACAATTATATGAAAGGAATCTATAAATGCAATTAATAAGGCACAAATATTTAATAATACATTTCAAGTAGAGTATATATCGACCAATAACAATACTAGCCCTTTGTGACTAGACTCAAGTCCAATATATTGTGGATGCACGCATATGCACGCACACATACTCAGTGCTTTACCAGTGGTGGAAATTCCATAGCTTTAAATACTGAAACAAGTGGTTGATAGGCATGACATGCTATCCCATAACCAGCACCCATTAACATCGCACTTATAATTAATGCACCAACCTGATAGAAACAGAATTAATTTATATATATATAGATAACAGAGGCAAAATAAAAGAAAATTGTCTTTACTTGAATTAATAAGACTCACAAGTAAAATTGAAGATAAATAGAACTTAATGTCAACTTAACTACTGATTTTTCGGCATTTCTTGTTTTGCATCAGTGCAAAATATTTTATGTCTATGAATAAAATATAAAACTCAAAAAAATGTTAAGCAACAAAATAGGACTCAACTATGAATTCCTCACATATTTATAAACAATTATCAAAACTTGAGTCAAATATAGTTGCATGGAATTGAAAATGAAATTTTTAAAAAATTAGGTGAAAAATCAAATATATTGCTTGAATGACACTGATTTTGTATAAATCAGTGCTTCGGTGCTGCATTAAGGTGATAGAAAGAAGCAGTAATGAAAATAAACTTACTGCTTCAAATCTGCCATGACCATATGGATGATCTTCATCAGGTGGTAAACGACCTACTCTAACTGCCCATAAAGTTACGGCATCACTTAATAAGTCAGACAATGAATGCCCAGCATCTGAAACTAGTGCAGCACTTTTACCAACAATTCCTGTTGATGCACATATATTTTAGTTTCTTCAGCATGTAAAGAGTCACTATCAAAAATTTCTTGATTGATTGCATTTGCACCAAAATCTAAATTAAAAAGTATCAAGGACTAAAAAATAATTGTAGAGCTATTGATGTGCTTTCTTCAATATATATATACATACTTATATATTCTAATAAGGCAACATCTGATTATAAACACTCGGAAAAAGCTATTCTGCACATTACTGATAAATATGCTGCATTGTTATCATCTCAACAAAGACAAACTTTTTGTGGTTCATACATGAATAAAGAATTGATACATAATTTGCTGCAATTAATACCAATGAAATTTGAAATAGACTTGGCTACACAGTTTCTGGTACAATTCACATGAGCTAGGCATTCAAATATTAATTTTATTTGTTCTCCGTAAAAAACTTAAACAACACTAGTTACAAAAATATATGTACCTTTCAGGGCAGAGTTTAATATACAGTAAGCAACCAATCTAACCAAAATTCTATTTATTTATATTGACAAGAATCATTGTATAATAAATAGGAGGAGATCAAATCATGTTAATATATAGTTCTAATTTTGCATACCTGCAAATAGTTTGAATAATACTAGTCCTATGTTAACCCCAACTCCAGCCCATGTAACTGCATCTGCTTCTTGTGCTGCCCTGGAGCTAGATGTTGATTGATTAGATAAGTTTTGAGATAAACCTGAATGTCGTCTCCAACTAAGTAAAAATACAAACAGCAATAATGAATATAGGGCATTTGATTTCAGTATGATTTCATGGCAATTACAATTTAGAAATAGATAAGTTTTAGCGTAGCCCACAGCATTACCATTTTGTCACTCAATGTAATTTCTTTGCTTACAAATTCCATTTCAAGGAAATATAAATATGTAGTATAATTTAAATAACTATTACTCTAACACCGATCCGTGTGAGTTAGAACTTGGTAACATAAACAAATGTGGACAATCTATAAGTACGCTTTCATTCATTATAAATAGAACTTTTTATCATATAAAAACTGAGCAAATCCAGATAAATCTTCATATAAATCATAGGTATAATATAATTTCCAGGTACGGTCACCGAAATATAGCGGAAAATTTGTTTTAAGATAGTAAAAATGCCTTTGCAAGTTTTTGATGAAAAATTTCAAAGTGATTGCTGCATGATGAGGTGTGCCAGAGAAATAACTGAGATAGTATTTCTATGCTATTATCAATAAATAAATACCAGCAATTTAACAATCTTGCTCACTTTATTCAAAATTTTAAATGCGAAAAACGTTTAGATTGTAATCAGATTTGAATCTCACCCAGATAAAATATTTCCCATGCTTCTTTTTATGGCATTGATAATAAAGTTCAAGACCTCTGAAGCTCCGAGTATCAATGTTACAAGCATGACTCCAGCTGGTTCAATACGTCGGCTATTGAAAAAAGTTCCATGATATATACATATATAATTATTAATGTTTTCATTTGAATACCACAAGGCCTTGTTTCGTAAATTGAGGCAATCATAGATATCAATGTAACATTAAAAAATATAAATAACGGTGCACAGCTAGTGTAGAATTATGTACATCTTCAAATTATATATTTTAGATGCTATATTATTTCTAACCATGCGCTAATATGCAACAGACATAGACATATTTCGAGTCAAGTATATATTATAAATAGTTAAGATAGAACACACCTTCGTCGCCAGTAAGAATATGCGATTCCAAATGCTCCTACCATAAAGAATCTAGCGATAACCTTTCGGCTTGGATTTCTAAAACTGATTCGATCCATATGAAAGTGGAAATGGCTGTGATTGTGCCCATGTGAATGAGAATGTGAATGATCATGATTTTGACTATCATGATGCAATTCATTGCTGATTTGACCATGTACTAGGTCAGGAATTTGAGGGCCTATTGAACTTTAACAAAATTTAAAAATATTAGAAGGTCGTTACAAACATTTATAACATTAATATTTCTCGTTATGCGAGCAGAATGCTTATTTGGCCCATAAGCAACGAGGCTAAAAAAATTTAGTTCGACTGGAAATATTTCGAGGGGCCTATGCACCATTCCAATTTCTAGAAAAAGATTGAAGATATGAATAGAGTACTGTTCCATAGATGCAAGCTATCAATTTTTCATATGTGCCCATTTCCTAAATTTCTTTCTAAATAGGAAGGAGTACCTTGATTCATCGGTGCTCTCATTAGATATATTATCTAAACTATGCTGCTGAAATTCGTGACCACTCCCATGCTCTTCGCATCCGCGAACAAGAAACTTTCCAAGTGATGATCTATAATCTCTTTGGATTTTCAAAGGCGAAAGGATGCATATGTTGTTGCTTGAAAAACTTTTGACGGGCAAAAACAACATAAACATTGAAGCAGAAAAAAGATAAATCATTTTCACTGCAAATCCGTTCAATGCAATGGAAACTATATTTTCCAAAGTGATTCACATCGTAGTCATAGCATTGAGCATTTTATGTTCGCGATATTTTAATTTGAAGTTTTCATCGACAAAAAAAATTTGAGCATGATCTCGGCACTTTTTATTGTAGCTGACTTATTTACGCTGATTTATAGTCATACTCGAAGCCGAAAGAAATAATAAATTGTAAAAAAATTTCATCAAACCGGTTTTTCTCCATCCCATGTCGGAGTTCCTAGTACGGCAATAAGCCGAAGTTGATATTGCAACACATCACGATCCTCTTTTCGACATTGTTATGATTCATTTAAATTAAAAACCAATATAAAAATTTAATTGACGTCATGTACTGAGGGCTAATGCCATATGATGAATTACAATAAGCCGATAATGAGCATTTTTTGTATATGTTGTATACTTCTTGCCATTTTTGAGTGCCCCAATGCGCAATGTGCAGTCAAGCATGTTTTTGTTGCTTACATGCAATTGCATCATAATTGTCAAGACTAACGAATCATATCACGTGTAAGCCAGAAAACCAGAATAATATAACAAAGATACTACACGTTCAATACTATTTCATTAATCTTAGTTCATGTGTTGACGAGAGTGAATCTCGTCAACATTTTCAACCTAAGCTTGCACATACAAACCGAATTAAATCGATATAATCACAAATTCCTGAAAGAATCGTAGACAAATAAACTACGGCAAAAACATATTAGATCCTGACAATAATACTATATATGCCCCAAATCCACTGTTCTTTGATCAATCAATGGCATACTAAATCTGTCATATAACAGATGCTAACAGATAGGAAATGCAATGCTCAGAAGTTGTTTTGCAATGCTTGGTAAATCAGTTAAAAACAGTGATACTTATATACATTGTATCTTTTGAGCTTATTTTCTAAATTATACTTATAATTCAGTCAAGGACTCTAAATTTTGTTGGTTATAATCATTGTCGCTCTTGGTTAAGAAGTTGCAGTATTGGAAAAAAAATCATATGCATTTTTTTAATCCTATTTTAAGTGGAAATCATTTGCTAGTGATGACAGAGTACTTCTGTAATGACTGATAACATTTGTATTTGTCTCATTGTGATCTAGAAATGTGTTACTTTGGATAGCTGTCAGGCACACGCCAAGCAAAGACGAGAAGTAGAATCAACGGTTAGATACTGTAAAGGTTTTGTAAGGATACAAAGTAAAGACCCGGATTGTGTAGAATAGCAGGTTGAGTCATTTAGTTTGAGTCAATATGAAACGACTCGTTTATTTTGAGTCGTTATATAATAAGTAGTGAAGAAGTTCATTCTTCGCAACTCACGCATAATATATATTGTTTTCCTGCGTGCTGTGTCATGTCAATTACTCTCTTAATAGGCATTAGTTACGGCCTAAACCGTAACGGTTTGCGAAGAAATAAAATGTATAGCATTTAGTAGCTTGGAGCTAAAAACCTATGGGCAATTTAATACAGGAGTTGATGCAACTCTTTACGCTTATCGAAGTCCAATTCAATATGCAACAGTAGGAATTACAAACCTTACAGGCTGGATGCGTAAAGCAGACAGAAGATATGAACAGTATGTTGGCCGATTTACACAATATGTTGACGGAAATTAGAGCACTTAAGGCGACTGTTGCCGAGCAATGCCACAAGATTATGGAATTAAAAAATTGGCTTGTACAGGAACGGATTGTAGGAACTGAATCATCTGTAAGAGTAAAGAACCAAAAATTGCAGATCCCAAATACTTCACTGGAAACCGTAAAAGATCTAAAGAATTCTTACTCCAGCTAAATAACATATTTGCTGCGCAACCGCAACAATATTCAAATGATCGTACAAAGCTGGCATATGCAGTATCACTTTTGCGTGGTGCTGCTTTTGCATGGATTGCACCGTACCTAGAGGCCAATAACAGCATGCTCTCAAGTGTCAAGGAATTTCAGGAGCTGTTTTGCCGTGCATTTGGAGACGTTGACAGAGTTCAAGAGGTAGAATAAGATATTTTGAAGATTTGCCAAGGAAATCGCCCTGCCTCGGTTCTAGTCTTGGAGTTTCAGCGTTTGGCAATTGAATTGGCTTGGCCTAAAAAGGTCCTATTCAGCCTTTTTTATCAATCTCTGAATGACAGTTTAAAGGACGAGATTTGAAAAGCTGACCAACCTACAGCAATGGAGGAGTACTGCAAGTTGGCAGTACGTTTAGACAATCGACTCTTTGAACGAGGACAGGAGCGTAGAAAAACCACTTATTTAAGTAAAGCTCAAGTCACAGAACAACCTTGTTTGGTCCCGACTCTGATGGTTATCAACACTACTCAACTACAAACAACAAGAGAATCAAAATCACAGATTGAGGATACATCTTCAAACTCTGGAAGTAATGATTGTAAAAGTACCTCCAGCCAAAGATCCTTGACACAAGCTGCAAAACAAGAATGCAGGAGTAAAGGTCTGTGCATGTATTGCGGTGGTAATGATCATCTAGTAGTGAATTGCCCTTGAGTCTAAAAAAATTCAAGAACCCGATGCTAAGGGAGGAGTGTTTGGGTTGTTTATTTGAGTCCTCCCTCACAGAATACTCAGATCCAAGGGTAGTTGCCAGTGTCAGTTTGGACCGTAATGCTGTCCACCGGTTTTACATCAATTGCAAAATCCTGACTGCATTTTTTGGTGAAAATTTTGACTGCGGCGAAGGGCCTAACTCATCAACAACAGTGCCGGCTTCTGCTGCGCTCTACTGCAATGCTTTAATTGATTTGGGGTCCAACTGTAGCATTATGGAATTGCAGTGGGCTGACCAATTTGGTGTAGCTAGATACTACTTACAGAGCCCTTTGGGAATTGAAGTTATAGATGGAAGCGTATTATCCTCTGGATCACTTAGGGAGTATGCGTTTATAGAAGCTTATATTGAGGATAAGCTGTTTAAGATAAAGGTATTTATTTTGGACCACTGCCATTCTCCAATAATTCTGGGGCTTGATTGGCTACGGGAGGCCAACCCTATCATTGATTGGAACCATTTGGAGTTAAAGTTTTGGGCAAAAAAGAAGATGAGTTACAAAACTCCTAAACTGTTCACTATTGAAGAGTTCAATGAGTATACAGAAACAAATAGTAACCTGATAAAAATGCCATACGAGGACCATTGTAGCATAGATTTGGAGACAGAAAAGTTGCAACTTATAAATCCAGTGACATTACTTATATCATCAACAAAAATAGTGGGTCATGAGGATAACCCAGCCAAAGGAATAGACAATAAAGATGAAATTATGGAGATAAAGTAAATTGAGGACAAGCTGCCAAAACACCTTAGACAATATGCAGCTGTATTTTCAAAAAATATGTGTGAGAAACTACCCCAGCATAGGAATTATGATATAAGCATTGATCTAATTGAAGGGAAAACGGCACCTTGGGGTCCCATTTACCCCTTGACAGAATCAGAAGTGATAACTTTGCAAGAGTATTTGGAGGACAATTTAAAGAAAGGGTACATAAGGAAGTCAAGTTCCCCTGCAGGAGCACCAATATTCTTTGTAAAGAAAAAATCCGGGGAATTACGTCTGGTTATTGACTATAGAGAACTGAATGCTGTCACCATAAAGAAAGGTACCTTCTTCCATTAATACACAATTTAATTAACAGGTTTACTCAGGCCCAAATATTCACAAAAATCGATTTGAGAGGAGTTTACAATTTAGTTTAAGTTAAACAAGGGGATGAATGGAAGACTGCCTTTTGCTATCATTATGGTCACTACAAATGCTTGGTGATGCCTTTTTGATTAACAAACGCTCCAGCAGTATTTCAGTTACTAATGCACGACATTTTTTTGGCATTTTAGACCTGTACTGCATCATATATCTAGATGATATATTGATATATTCTAAGAATGAGGAAGACCACAAATTACACAAGGAGACAGTATTGCA
>JAULBW010000721.1:0-29837 GCA_032358265.1 Vaucheria bursata | reverse complement strand
ACAGATATCTATAAGTTTCTTCTTGTGTGTTTGTTTAGTAATACTCATTGCCGTTGAATAGCAACAGTACTTACAGAACTAGTTATCAAGACCTTCATAATATCAGGATGTAGCCGTGCAAAAGTCACAAGTACTTGGGTCTGTTTTGAGCTTAAAGTGAAGTATAAAGTATATAAGTTATGTTGATATACTAAAAGTCAATTAGTAAGACCTGGCAGAACAATGGAAAAAAGATCCACCTTAATATGATATAGGTTATGAAACTGGTTTATAGTAAAAACTTTGCAGCATTCCAATTTTATTCAACTTTAATCATATGTTGACTTGTAGTAATGTCTAGACTGCTGCATTCAAAGCACTTGAAAGACCTTGAGGGAGTCTAATTAAATTTACCAGATCAAAGATGAAGTTATAAAAGTTATTTTCATGCCTGCTATAGTTAAGTCTGAAGCAGTAATTGCCATATGCTTATCATGTTGTGGATGACCAATGATGTAGAGGAGTTGGTACAGAGGAGAGTTCAGGAATTTTTACATTAAGTGTGCATGTAACAGATGTTATAATCATGTTAGGGACCTAATTCATTTGGAATTAAATAAAAGAGGAAGTAAATCTGTTTAGATGCATGGTTAGTGATTTCCATGATATTGATAATCGAGTTGAATTGAATATTGAGGGCATATATAGATGTCTGTATGGTAATGATGAGGTCATGCAGTCCAGTGTGGAAGTTTGTTACATAGCCATGTCTTGGCTGGAAATGTTAATAATGAATCATTGAACTTGTGACATTTTGATTGTCCATTTTCTTATACGAAGAGGTGACGAGGTGGTGTCAATGTCCTATTTTAAAATGTGTCATACCCCCTTTTTGTCTTCTTTTATTCAATATGCTAATTTTTTAAGATTCCAATGCTCTTCCCAGAATTAAGTCTGAAACGAAAGGTCCCAATTATGTAAATACTCAATATATTATTCTTTAAAATAAGATACAAAATTTAGCATGATTTTTGGTCAAAGCAGAAAGCATGATTTCTTCACGTTCGTGTCAAGAAGCTCTGAATTACTCCCGTTCGAGGCGAGTTGTTGACAAAAAAATAGGACCAGCATCTATAATACGCAACGACAATAGCAATAATGCTTCTGCGACGATCAATGGCTAAATGCTTTTTTACGGTTGCTTTAGTTTCTTACAAAACTGATGCTTATGCATTTAGATTTGATCGTACAGAAGTTGTCTCTTATTTCAAACGTGAGATTTTTAGTCATGTAATCATTTTTTAGAAATTATCATCGCCAACTAATGTTTCATACTTTTTCTCAATTCAATTGCAATTACTTACATCCAATTAGAATATTTAATTTCGTCGGAACTTGGGGAAGCTATAACAACTATGACTTCAATCTACAAGAAGGTCCGTAGCCATTTCAGCCGGAACTGTGATCGAAATACTTATCCTTTGATAGTAAACCTCACTTTATTGAGTATTATACACAAATGGGAAGCCATTGCTTCAATTGAAAGAGCAGGTCTCATTAAGTTCATGCATGACTAAGTGTAGAACATTTTTTACCGTATGTGACTTTCTATAGGCAGTGATATTTCAAAGGAAAGCAGCAATGTTTTATCTGAGGGGATGAGGTTTTGCTTATTTGCAAATGCAACTTATGGGTTTGCACTTTTGAAGTCATTGGGAATGGTTAGTGAAATGACTACTGAAAAATCTCTTCCAACCAATGTGGTCGTGTTTCATCTTATGCAGCAAATTTATCCAGGACTTAGAAAAGTGATTATTGTAAATTTAAAATCTTTATTTTATTTTAAAAAATACGTTATCGGATAAATTGTAATAATTTTTTCAAGATTTCCTAGAATTTTCATAACTTTAGAGGTAATCAAAATCATCTTGAATATTAGATATCTCAGGTACATTGTTCGTCATTTCTTTCACTTGCACTTTTTTTATCACATAACTTTCAAATAAATTTTGATTACATTGCTAATGATCTAGAATATGACAATTCCTATACAAAAATAAATAAATGATATCCAGTGAAATTGTCTGGAAATAAACTACTGGCTGTCTTAAGATCTAATAATAAATTATTTGCTACAAATTCAAATAATAAATCATTGGTTAGAGATTAAAAAATTAATTATTTTTTAAATTAATTTGAAATTACTTTTTCCGAGCCCTGATTTTATCTGGAATATTCATCAGTAGAATAGTACATCATTTTTCAATCACGTTATTTACCTTAGTTAATTTTGTTCTTAAAGTATTTTATCAAGTTTTCCCAGCAGTTTATGTCCCAAGGAACTATACTTATCCTAAGATTTTAATCTTACAAACGCATTTCTCTCTACAGAATGTAAGCTGGCCGTCTATTCCGGAATTTTCCCAAATAGGTAATGCAAAAAATTGATTTTAATTGTCTTGCTTTCAGTCATATGTACTCTATGCGTGTAGAGCTATAGTTTATTTCATATTTTTTTAAACGTAATTCTTCATTACTGAATATCTTTTTTTTCTATCCAGACTTGAATATATGGTGCATTTTAAAACACACAGGAATAAATGCTGAGGATCTTGTCTATGTGAACTTAGGTAAAATGTACTTTTATTTGCTTTATAACTTGTATTATGATTTTAGCTTATCTATGCTGAAGTTTTGTTAGTGATTGACAATATGCTTCACATTTATTAACTTATTTGGATTATGGAATGTTAAGAAATTGTTTGTTTTGTTCTTCTGTAATTTATATATTTAGGACCGACTGGAACTTTTTTAATGCCTGGATACTATGTAGCTATTGATCATAGCACAAGGAGTGTTGTTTTGGCAGTCCGAGGGACATTTACATTAAAGGTTGCATTTTTTCAAAAATATCTCAACTATTCGTTTACTCTTGTTATGAAAATTTACAACCAAATTTGGTTTAAGTGCATAAAAACATGCCTCATTTTGAAAGAAATGTGTCATTTCATAAGTTTTGAATTATATTGTTATTTTTTACTTGTTTGACAATTTCTTAATTGTTTTATAACAATTTTATGCATTTAACTTTTTTGCAATTCAATCATACTATCTCAAAAACCAGCATTAACATAATCATTGTTTTCATTGTGCCGTTTAGATCTTTGAGCATATACATTTTCATATCGTAGGTTTCATGTTGAATTTCAAATCACTGGAAATGGATAATATTTAAATAGTTTGAAACATGAATACATGCTGTACTTCAAAATCATATGATTTTCAGGATTCATTGGCTGATTTACTCTGTGATACAGTCCCATTTTTCGATGGCCGTGCACACAGTGGTTTCGCTAAAAGTGCATATCTGCTTCTGGACAGTTCTCTAGAATTGGTTAAGAAACAACTTGAAAAGCACAGGTATTTATGTGCATATTATATTTATTGTTCCTATTCGACAGATTTTTTAAATTATATATATGCATATATATAATCACTTATTTTATTGAAATTATCCATTATTAATCAGTTGTGATGGCATTTAAATGCTTTGTCCGCCAATTTAGACACGTACAGTAAAATTTGCGTAAAGCAAATTTTTCGGGGCCACCAAATTAGTTTCTTATTTTCAAAATTTGTAATATCCGAAGTTCTCTATATCAAACAAAAGTTATTAATTTTGCTTTCAAATTTAGAGGTGAAGAATAAGATTTTCTGCACAGAAGTCTGTTTTCTATAATCTAGTATATGGAAGAAAAACAAATTTTGCTTGATGTTTTTAAATGTAATTTTTATTTTATTACTTAACTACCAAATAATTTACTATAACATGCAGTGGATATCGGTTGGTAATAACTGGCCATAGTATGGGCGGATCCGTTGCATCTTTGCTCGCTATCATTCTTGCAAAGAATGGCCGTCAATTAGGAATATCGGTGCCTGTACATTGCTATACGTATGGAGCTGCACCTGTTTTTTCGTTGCTGACAAAGGTAAAATATGATCGTTTATTCTATATTTACATTGACACTTTTGAAATAAATAGTAAATAATATTCCATACTTGTGCGAGTCATTTTTTCAATCTTTCAAAGTTGGAAATTGGCCACTAAATAATTTTAAATCTCCATCACCTTTCAGAAATTATTCTGAAATTTGACCTTCCAATATGGGGCATGGAAATATCGCTTAAAACAATGTCCAACAAATTTTCTCAAATTCATTTGTTTTAATACGAACTTATTCAATTGGCTGTTGATTTAGTGATATTTCCGTATTCCATGGACTATCATGAAGAATGAGTGCCAGAGTTTGCCTTATCAATAGATATGAACTCGGTATGAAGTGATAGGTAATCAGGGTATGTTTTTGTCCATTCAAATCTTCTGTCGTTAGGATGTATTTATCGTTCCTTTTATTTTGTGGCCTATTCCACATATTCACCAGAATATGATGTTTGTACTAATGGAGAAAAATATACAATGAATATCAAAAGTATCATATAGTTTTTGTAATAATCAAACTCTAAATATTCGGTGCAGAGGTTGAAAGTTTTATTTTTGTAGGTTCCTCGAGCATGTTCTAAGAATATGTATTCGTTCATACATCATTATGATATCGTTAGTCGGCTTTGTCTACGAAGTGGATTCCAGGTGACAATCGCAGTTCTTGATAGCAGAAGACTTTCATTTAATTCCTCTTTTTGCTTCAGCTATTTGAAAAAGTCAGAAATATCGATGCTTTGCCTTTAACGCTGAAAGAGAGGTTAGCGTACATTATGCATGAATTTCAACCAACTATCAGCGTAGAAGATATGAATTCAAAGCCAGTTTTGAGATTTCGCCTTGGGTACAATTTAAACCTATATTTCAATTATGTGCAGAAAATGCTAAAATTTATAAATATGCATCTTTATATTTATATCATAAATGATTTATTCTAGTCTGATCATATATTATTATTTCTTATCTATCTTTATGATTAGTGCATATATTATGTAAATTACATGCACTTCGATTTGAAGAATTTTGAAACAGCAGATTTACGAATACCGCTCCAACTCACTTTTTATTTCATTCTTGACAGCGCTAAGCACGTAACTGGAAAAAATTTATCAGACTTATATTTCCGTGGTGAGAGTAGTGCGTTATCATCTACAAAGTTATCTCTTGGTGATAAAAGTACAGACTGGAGGTGACTATTTATTCTCAGTTTCATAGAAAATTAACAACCATTATTTTATAACTTAGTGTTATCTTAATAGTGTGATTTCCCAGTGTATCATTCAGGCTGCTATAAAGAGCTGCAGTGAAATGTGATTTACCAAAGTTTTATTTTTTTCATATTCCATAGAAACTTAATAAATTTTTATTCTTTCCCCAGCACTGCTGGCAAAGAATGTGCATCTTCATCAGCACATTTGGATTCAGTTGATGAGCATGCAATGTTATCAATTCCTGGTAAAATTTATTGGATGACTAAGGTACTTAATGCATGATAAGAAGATTTTATGGGAAATATTTATAATTGATATAATATATAGGTTCCCATTTCACAAAGTGCTTTGACTGATAAAAACAACATTGACAGTAAGCCTTCTTGCCAGGAATATGCGATATGTAGGACTCCGCACAGGTAATAATGTCAACTAATTTAATAAAGTAGCTTATAATTGTTGAATTATTGGTGTTACTATACTTTCTCATCATACCTCACATTTTTGTTTAGGGAATTCGAAAAAATAATGTTAGTTGGATCTGCAGTTAATGACCATTTGCCAAGTGCGTATGATTCATGTTTGAGATCATTGGTCTTTCGGAGAAACTCGAATGGCTCATGATGTTGATGAACAATGCGTTATCATACTTTGTATAACCTTAGCTTTCTAGAATTATACTTATTTACTTATTCAAAAAGATTATTTACCTTAAAAAGCAGTTTCATCATTGATACTAAGTTTCAATTAGAATATTTTATGTACTTGAATGTAGTGCATTAATGTCTTCTTTTTCCTAGTTATGCGCACTGAACAGCCAGCAATAAACATGAAGTTTTCGAAATCTATGCTTTACTAAAATCATGCAGCAGAGACGCTGTGATTTGGAAGCTAAATTAGGTTAGGTAACTTTACTGTCCTTTCCTTAAAGAGCAACATAAAAGTGAGTAATTCACAACCAGCATGAAAGGTCAACAAGAGGCTCAAGGTATTGGGTAGATAAAAAATTGCATGTTCAACCTCATTGGACTCATGAGTGAATTCATCATTCCTCATCAACTCTACTCTGAGTAGCGATATGGAGTGATTAACAATCAGAAACAGAGAGAATTTGAGCATGGCCGAAGCCCAGATTTTTAAGTTTTTTTCTATTCCCCTTCAAAACTGTGATTCATTATTCATTTATTTTTATAAGTCATCAGTTCACATTCAAGACTCGTATCTATCACTCAAATCACAGCAATTTCAATAATGCACGTATTTTTACAAATAACATTTGGTAACGTTGTCATTAATCTATCACTTCAGAATCTGATGTGCTACACATTTTGTTATAAAACATTATTACTTGTGGGATTTTATCCAGATTTGCATGATATCGGAAATGCACTTTGATCTTCAACATTTTTTTCTTCAATTGGTTAATTTGGTACCTTCTCATTTTCTCTTTTTGATTAATGTAAATAAGCAAATACAACAAACAAACTCAAGCAAATGTTAGGAATTAACTTTCTTAGAGATGAATTCTATTTTTATAGCTGCGGTCAGTGTCTATTTATGACGTTCCAAGTAAATTGCTGCACAGATTCTACTAGGGTTTTATATTTTGTTCTGTTGAAGTTAGCTCACTTCTATCAACACAATTAATGTATGATAGATATACACATTTCTGACACAGTTTTTTGTGCTGTGTTGTGTTTTGTTTCTAACAGCAAACAAGTATATAAAGCAAAGTATATTATTAGCAAGTAGATGGATGATGATTAAGTGAGGTAGATTCCTCCTCTACTAGCAAAAATATGCTGCTTTGTTAATACTATGCAAAGTAGCAGCATGACAAGAGAAAAAAGGGCAAAAAAAATATCAGTGTTTTGGTAATATATCACCTTGGCCCTAATAGGGCATTAAGGGGATATTACCATAAAGATTGGTTAAGCAATATGTAAAAGTCTACTGGGAAATATGCAGAAATTTAACAAGGAGAACCAAATATTTTAAATAGAAATAAAAAATTGTGAAAAGATCTATTTGTAAAGTAATAAGATATGGAGTTTACTCGTGTATTTTGTCATTTTCAACTTGATATTTTGTGAAATTGAGCTTTTTTGGTTATGCACTGGCTAAGCAACACTTTTCTTCTAATGAGCAAAGTGTACTTTATGTTTCATATCTGTTTGTATTGATTGCTTTGACCTCATCCTATTAGATTGCCATCACCACAATATCATTGCCACAATTCTATTCTTTACTTTTATTATGAGAGTGGAACTTTATTTATATCGTTTTCATTCTCTTTTCTTGAGATCTGGAGCAAGATTTGTTGTCATTTTAATTTATTTCTTTTTCCTGCCTTACAGTCACTGAATGTGTATGTGGGTAACTGATTTTTCCACTTTTAATTGTCTGGTCTTACTTGGTGCAGATCACTTTTCTTGTAGCTTTTATTGGTGGTTATTTTATTCTGTTTTTATTTCTATTTTTTATGTTAAGTACTAAATAACTTCAGATTACATATCAGAAGCACTCAAATGGCTACACGTTAGAGTTTCACATCCTTACATTCTTCCTTCTGGCATGAATTTTAGTTTTTTTATTGAAGACATAAGTTTTCTTTTGCCCTCTTGGGATTTAAAAAAAAGAAATTCACAACTCCCTCCAATTTTCTCATAATTATAATACAAGAAATTCACAAATTTCCTCCTACTGTACCTTACCTTGGCAAAGTTCTTGGATTTCTGATGATCCAGTGATCATCATATGCAAGATGTATCTACTTGTCAACAGTTTGCATTTTTCTACAGGATGATATTAAAAACATGTTTTACTGTTAAAGGTAATCAATTCTACTCTAAAACATGTATGATCATACCCTTGATGGATAGATATTGGTTAGTAATGTGTTTTACAGTTTTTGTAGGTGATTCAAAGTCATTTCTACTTTTCCACCTGTGTCATTGGCACGAAAGCTTTTTCTTTGAAAAAGCTTTCATGCATGCCATTCTGTTGCAAAGAAAAAAACTATTTTTTTGTGCTACTGCACTGACAACTAGGCAAGCTTATTTCTGCTGAGGTCTACAAATATTTTTATTGGCTTTAAAGTTGAGCTATCTGCTGTACACTCCATAAAAAATATTGCTGAATGATCAAGACAGTAATCTAATATCATCTGTTACATTATGTGTGATTTAGATGTATCCAGTTGTGCTATAGATAAATGTATTTATCAATGCTGCACTAATTTAAACTGTTTACCAATCTCTGCCAACAAGATTGTTCTTACTTGTTATTTGGGATAAAGGTAGTTTGATAAATTATTTTAAGGCAACTTTTTTTAATGCATTTATTCTAATTAAAGCAACAAAAAAATGAAAAACTTAAGCCCAATAAAAGTGCATCTAAATATTCTCCACAAACCAATTATATTTTGTAAAAAGGATTGTTGCATTTGCAAATAAATTGCCACATTATAGGAATCATTTATCTTCAAAGTGATATTTCCTTCTCTTGCTATTGCTGAGAATCAAGAACATCATGTAGTTACATTGAGCATCATTGTGGAAGTAGAAGACTCCACCAATGGGTGGCATTTGATTTAAAATTTCTTTCACTTTCTTGTGAAGACATTGAGTTTCTTGACAACCTCTATACTAATTTTGAGCAAATTTGCTTTCATACTGTTTTTGCCAAGAACCATAAGGCCAAAGCTATTCTTCTTCAATGCACTTTTGTCATCTGTAAAGTGCATGGAACAGTCCTGGTTATCAAATATCAAACACATTATGCTCAATAAAAACATTGTCAGCAGTTAACAATTTGCACTCCAAAGACATGTCCAACCTTGTTTTTTTCAATCCAGTGCAATATTTAAATGTCCAGTGACCTGCAATGCTTCAGACAAATAAAGTACTTTGATACCTTAAAAGTAGTGAATTACACTTTCAACTTGCCAACAATTTCTGGTTGTTCTGACAAGTACTATGACTGGTTATCAGAATACTTGCCAGTCCTGCTATCTCTTTAAGTTGTTACAGCATAATTACTCAGCTATGTTCAATATTCGTATATGTTTGTCTATATTTTGCCTACATCTTTTCTATAATTTTTGCCCCTTTTACCTATTTGTGCCTCTTATCCTATTTGTGCCCTTAATGCTAAACCCTTTATGCCTACACCTTTGCCACAATTCTATATGGAATCCTTTGTCCACCTACTCTACAAATTGCCGTGTGTTATCTTTCTTATGGTTACTTTGAAACTTCTTGTATTACTTGCTACAACCAGCTCAACCTACAAAAGAATGATTCTATTTTTATCATGCTCCCTAGAAACTCTTCTTTACTGTCTTCTAACTCTGCTTCAACTGACTGGATATCATTCCAGAAGTTGTCATCAGAATATAATTCTGCTTGAATCAGCCTTACTATCAATTATTCCACTTTATTTCTGCCAAAAACAAGTTCTTTGAATTCTTTAGATAATTCTAGAATTGTCACAAGCTTAATTATGGAAAAAACATTTACTTATGGAGCAAAAGATGCAGCGTGATTTAACAGGATTCAACAGAGAGCCAGTTTTGAGGGCACTTCAAGAGGGTATACCGTAGGAGCTAGGGGGGACATGTTTATTTGTTCAGTCTTGTATTTATGTTAACTCTTCTTTAGTTTAATTAAACTATTACATTTAATTAAATTTTTTTCTTTGCTTTGCTGCTTGCCTGCCCTCTGCTGTACATTGGACTTTACCCCCTAAACTTAGCTACATCATATAACACAGGTACAAGTACTATATCATACTACTATACCCTTCTTCTTCCAATATCAACACTGGTTATATTAGTAATAGCTGAGTTGGTGGTGTAGATATGCATAAATTTATTAGCATGTTTCAGTTCATCCTGGCTAAAGCTCTTTTTTTCTGCCATTAAAGTGTAATTTTTTGCTATCCACTTATTTACTTACTGTGGAAAACAATAGACTTTGTGATGCTGCTGCAAAAGAGTCTCTTTGCTTAATTTTTCATTACACTACATGAAGGCAGGTGCAATTAAGAATTAGAAAACTACATCAATTGCTCACATATCCAACATATTGATGCCCATTATTTTTATGTTTGACAATGAATTTCCAAAATGTCTATTACATTGCAGCAATACTTAATTATTAAAAAACTTCCTGAAATATTGACCTTTGCCCAAAGTTTTCTGGTAATTTTTCTGTGCAATTTATACTATGCCAGAATACAGTTAAAAACAGAAACAGTTTCTTCACACTGTATGTGCAGATGTAGCTAGCTCTTTTTTAAGAGCCACTTGCTGTTACTGGTAGTTCTTTTGAGCTTTACAGTTTTATTTTCATATCAGATTGCAATTCACTTTCTTTCTCCATGTATTGACTTAAAAATGAAGATTTTAACAGTTTTTTCATGAACTTCTAATTATATTGTTTTGAGACTTTTTAAGCAGCATGCTATCTCAATGGTGATATGAAGTAAAAGCATTTTAAAATGAAACTTACTATAGAGTTAATACTAATGCCAAAATCCAACCACAGCGAAATCTTTTAAGTCAGATACCTCATCACTTTGGACACCTTTGATGGCTGAACAGCTAACAAGACAACACGCAGTTTCTGTATTTAATTCATTGGCAGGCATTCTAATACACTAGTAAATGTTACACATTAAATTTGTGATCACAAATTAGTTCATGGAAAAAATCTGGATATTTGGATACTAAAATATCAAATTTTTTCATCAAACAAAATGAGCATAAAAGTGGCTACAGTAGAATGGAAGAAATTTGGTATGCAAAAGTATTTATTTTTTGAATAAAGTTTAATGTCTGAAGCAACAGTAGCCGAGAACCATTTTTGGTTCTTAAAAAAATTAGTCCCTTTTTTATCCTGAACACCTAAAGTTGTGCATGTGACGATTTGGATATGATTCGAACTTTGAGATTTTATTGACATGAGGTCTTAAAATACATTAGAAACATGTCATTTGTTACAGAAACCTAAAAACTGTTACTTGTTTAGTTGGTACGAAAGCACTTTGATTGCAAAATCCAGCTAGCAAGTCAAGCATCATGTCACTTTCCAGAGCAGTGAAAATATGCTATGGGAATCATGCAAACTATGTATCATTTAATTTGATAGTTGGCGAGGGAATGCAGCCTGATGAACTTGCAGTTCTAATTCATTCAATATTTAAAATCGATCCATTATATAGGGTCGTTGGTTTAGGATCCATCACGGGGGTAGGGCATATTTATTTTCCAAGTTACTTAAAATTACTATGCAATACTATTCTTGTGTTACATGTTTTACCCATTTGTCTCAGGCACTTTTTTCACTCGCATCTGCTTGTATATTTCCAGCAGTACTTGTAGCTTCACAGATGTATTTTGTACTAGTAAAAGAAGTTGCCGACCCTGAAGAAGAAGTGCATCCTATTTATTCCTTTGCAAAAATATCGATGAATATTTTAAAGAGTCGATTTAACTTAAGTGACGACGCTTGGGAAGGTCGTTATTATGAGGTTCGTCTCACTTCGTACCACAAACTCGCAAATAATAATGTTTAGCCATCATTGAATCTGTCGATTTTAATTATTCTGCTTTGGTTTATGTCTATTATTCTCAGGTGACTTGGTCAATCCATGTTGCATATTGTTTTTAAATTGTCACAGGTTTTACATAAGCTAGCAATTAATGAGTTGCTCGATCCAGAAGAAAGCGCTAGTTTGGCAAAATTAGGGTCAGAAGGAGATGCTCTAGTGCTGGCATGCTGCAGACTTGCAGATGCTAAATGGAAAACAGGGGATGAGTACATCTCATGTCTATTTAGAAAAATAGCACTCGGAATACGTGTCAAGCATAATGGCTCAGAGAGAATGCCTGGATTAGTTTACAAAGAACAAAGTAAAATTGTGATGTTCACCGATGCTTTGTTGGCGGCTAAAATGATAACGATAGGTAATTAATAGGTCTAAATGTATATAAATGAATGAAATATCTTGAATATATATATTTTTCATTTGCAACTTGATAAATGAAGACTTTTTTGCAATTATTATACAGAAGAATGTATCGCTATCGTGGCTGAAACTATAAATTTGAATATGGATGTTATGGTTGCATATTCTGAATATAGTGGTGGAGGATTGCTGAGTTCTTTAATCTCATCCTTCAAAGATATTGCTAAAATATCACATGACGTAACAAAGCAGACTCTTTTTCATGGTACAGTAGCTTGATTTCAGCTCTAAGCCTATTCTTACTACTTTTTATTTAACTAATTCTATTAAGAAATCAATGTTTGTTATGTCTGTTTGATGTAATTATAAATGATAACTATTATTAATTCATCACTTCTAATTTGGTTTGTATAGTCTGTTTAATATTTTGGGCACTCTTTACATATATTCGATATATTATTTGATTGTCTATTAAATAAAGTTATGTTTTTGTGTTTGAATAGAAAATTTGATTAAAATTAAATCTTTATATTTACTTCATAACTAAGCTGTAAATTTTTCAATCTAACATTTCGCTAAACATATATTTTCAATGGAATTCGAAGACCCGAATGCATCTTTTGAAAACTGGAGAATATGGTCAAACGTAGAAGATCAGATGGCACGAAAAAATATATTAATGCAAGCTTTATGTTGTCCAGAATATGATTGTATGACAGCTACAGATCATGAAATCATTATTGGTTTCATCGACAAGGAGCATTTTTCAATTATTAGTGCTCTTGAGGTGTGTGTATAAAACTCGCTCTTTTCCCAATCTTATTACTTATCAAACATTTCAGTTGCTTATTTTGATGCTCATGAAAATATAAGTTATTTATTGATATGTTGCTTTATTTCATGCAGATGTTCAGATACAATAAAGATATGAAGGCTTTAAGAAAAACTTTGCTTCAACTCCCGAAAATCGTTTATGAGATGCAAGGCAATGTGAGTTTATTTTTTTGCATTTAGAATCTTAGTTTTTATTAATTTTTTCTTTGAATTATTTTTGTTGTACATTCTTGTCCATTCTAGATGTAAACGTTTTTTTCCCAGCTGTTATCTTTATCATCAAAGTTCACGTAGTATATACTTTCATTTGGTATTATGTTGATATTGTATGGGTCTCCTTCAGTATCTAACTTTATCAGCCTTGCCTTACACAGAATAAATTCAGAGCCGAATCTTAATTATTCAGATAGCGAATCTATAGAATTTTAACTTATTATTCATAGCAACCACCCAAATTTCAAATTCAGAATATCCAGTCAATATACAAAATATAGAATCTACCCCTCCAGGAATTCAGTATACCTAGAATTCGAATATTATATATATATATATCAATAGGAACCTTCTAGCATACACCTACGTTTTCATGAAATATAGAAACTATCACACATGCTTTGTCACAACAGTATGCTTATACGAGTTTGACATTTTATTGTAAATGAGATTGTAATTGGATTGAATCCTGATATCTCTTACAAAAATTTGCTTGATCTTATATAATCTAGGTATCAATTTCTAGGCATTCAATTTTTTGTAAGAACCAGTGGTTTATTTATTATTTTCAATGTAAAGTTGTTGTATTCGTTTTCTTTGCTGTTATGTAGCACGATAAGACTAACTCTATTTCTAAGGAAGAGAGTGACGATGAATACGATGAAAATGAAATAATGGGTATAGTCAAGTGTGCCATACGGGTACGTGCGCTTTACTATCAGTTTATCAATAATTGTAGCTATTACAGTTTATATCATGCATGCATTTTCGAAGAAAATTGAAAATATTTCAAATTTCAGTTTTAATGTACTGTTCATATATATCAGCTTGATATATTTTGTCTGTACAGTAAACTTCGGATATAACAAATTTGCTCTTAACAGATTTTCACTTGTAATGAATTAACAAAAAGTCCTATGGTGTCAAGTTCAGCTTCAGATTTTTAAATATAACTTATTTTGGATGTAACGAATTAATTTGGTAGTCCTGTCAAATTTGTTACAGCCGAAATTTACTGCATCACTAGCTTTTTTAATTTTCAATGAATTGCATTCAAATGAATAATATATATTACTAGATTATGCGAATGAAAGGAATGCTGGATATTGAACAGCAGCAAAATCTAATGGATATGGTGTCTCATCGTAGCATTGCTATTTCAAATGCAGTCAATATATACAATCAGAACGAGGTAATTTTTACCAACAACGTATATGTACTATTTTTGTATACGTCTCACTTTATTTACGGCTTCCTTTGAGCCTTGAATTGGATATTGAGAACCTCGGAACTTCTGATTTTCAACATTGTTCATCCTCTGTATAATTTATCGCTGTTAAACTTTTTTGCTCAATAGGATATGGATCAGCTGATGCAAGAGCTTCTCGATTTGGTTAACAGATGTGCTGAGTTAATTGATAGAAGAGGAGAAAATACATCTGACAAGGTAATGTATTTACTTTTTTAATTTCTTTCTGCGATTGAAAAATGAAACAGTGCAGTCTTGTAATTGTCGCTTTTATCATATTGATGACCTTTTTGCACTAGTGTTGACTATCACAGATCTGTAATTGTGATTGCAGGACGATGATGGTACAAAGTTAACACATGCAAGCACTGGAGCTCGAGCTGAGGCAATGTTGAACCAACGATTTAAAGATATGAGGCATAGAGCTTTATCTGAAAAACAAGGCAGCACATAGTTTTATGTAGAGTTTTATTATAATTTTTTTGTAAAATTTTTCATTTTTTTTGCTGTTTTGTAGTATAATAAAGGAAATGATGTAGTTGTCCAATATCACTTTACGCACGTACTCGAGACTTTTAATGAGCTTTTTTTCATCAATGTTACATTTAATACAATACTAAGATTTTTGTAAATTTTGATTTTGTTTTGTTTGTATATCAAGCGATAGATATAAATTATCAAATGATAATACTTTAAGATATTTGTCAATAAAAAAGGATGCATTCTAGAATAAACAATGAAACTAGATATTTGCTTCATTCTTTTAATATTATTTTTGATTTTCTCGAAGGCTATTGTATCGGAAAGTTTCATTTATATTCATGATTAGATTCTTAGTTCTGGCACTACTATACGCACATAACTGAATTGATGTAAATCTATTTAGAATAGTACAGTACAATCTTGACTGGAATAGTAATTTTCGTTTTTCACACATCTATACATTTACTTGATAAAATCTAGTGGTTTGAGCAAGTTTTTGATATTACCTTTAAGTCATTGTTCAAGCCCGTTCACATATAAATACTTAGGCATGATAGATCTTTTAATTCTGTTGGCAGTCATATCTATTGTCACAGCAAAGTGTTTTAAAACTTACTTTTAAAAAATATACTGTACCTTAGTTCAACCTACAACATTTTTTTGGCAATAAACCCAATTTTTGCTTCTCTTCAGCAAGCATTTAAATGATTCAGGATTCAAGCATCTAATAAATTAGGGATTAAGGTTGAGATGCTGAGGTTCATGAAGATTTTTTGGCTCTCAACATGGCACTAGACAGCATTGATACAATTTTCAAATACATAATCTGCATACTGGTGGTAAATAATCTGCCTGCCATGATTGCTACAGTTGTAGTGTTGATACACACTGCATTAATGGCTCAAAAACAGTCAAATAAATTCCTAACATATATATATATTGTTAAATTGAGCACAATTACAATGTGTGTAAGTTGCATAATAGAGTAAATGCACATGCTGTTGGTTTACACATAAAATATTTAAAAATCTTTTAATATGTAACCAACAATTTCAAATTGCAGTGACATCTACTAAGTTGAACAGTGTGGTAGATGACAAACTGTTCAGTTTAGCAAGTGCTTCAGTGAAAGAGATATTGATTAATTATTTTTTTTTCTGTTATGTAACAAGTTAAAAAGGTGTTAATCAGTTTTACATATATAGATATATCATAAGGGTTACAAACTTTTTACTACTTTTTAATTAGAAATACAAAAAAACCTGGATCATTATAGCATCTAGTCCTCATTTTGTTAGGATTTCTACATGCTACTGCTCTAATTCCTTGTTTGTTAGAAACATAAAATACAACAGAACACAGGAAACTGTGACAAAAATGTGTATATTTATCATGCACTAATTGTGTTGATAGAAGTGAGCTAACTCTATCAATTCAACAAAATATAAAACCCTACTGGCATCTGTGTAGCTAATTCACTTGAAACGTTATGAGCAAAAACTGATTGCAGCCAGAGAAATAGAATTAATCCCTAAGGGAGTTAACTCCTAACATCATTGCAGATCATGACCTATGACCCGTTTTATCCATCAATATCTTTTGTGAATCATTTCATAATTCATTTTCATTCTATCCGTCTATTTGTGATTCTGCAGGAATCTGTTCTACAAACCCAACAGTTCATTCCATGAAGTTTTTTTACCAATATTTCCTATCTACTCTTCATTACAGCATTTCTTACATTACTGGCTGAAATTAGAATTTCTTTCAGTTCTCCATAAACTTCTTTGCAATTTCAAAGAGGCTCTTTGGAATTCTACAAGCATTTGTGTGTTTTGCTTTCCTTAAATCACCTCTTCACTTTTTCTACTTCTTCCAGTAGAAGTACGCTTATTCTAGCAGTACACTTCCATAAGGTGTGATAAGTAGCAGTCTATAATAATATAAATTTTTATTTTACCTTTCTTTTTGTTTATTTTCCTTGCACTGTGAGTATAATCACAGTGTGTTGCATACTTTGATCTTTTCTCTCTATCTTTTCTTAACATATATTGCCTCTGAAAGTGCCATAGATGATAATGGTTCTGTCAGGATTTGATCTGTTTTGCCGTGATCTGTTATCGAACTGTGACTCTATGGACTTAGTTCGTCTTATATGTGTATTCTTGTAAAGTACGTTCTCTTAAAGAGTGTTCTCATTAGCGTGTTCTCATTAGTGTGTTCTCGTAAGCATGTTCTCATAAGTGTGCTCATATGCGTGTACTCTTAAGTAGTATTGTGTTGATAAGATTCATTCTTGGCAACACATGAATAGGGATTAATACATTATTGGCTGTGTGTCTTCTTTGGGTTTCTGGTGATGTTTAGTATTGGTTATATGCATAGTCTTTAATATATTGATTCCTAAAAGGTTCAGCATTGTAATAGTATTGCTTCTCTACCATGTCAAGGTGTGCTTTCAGTATTGACCAAGTAACCAGCTACTCTTCTTCAGTTTCATCTGACCCATTTTTCAAATCACATTTTCTGTTAAGATCAAGTTTCTTCATTTCTGTACAGGATAAAGCTTAAGGCGTGTATTTTTACTTTATGGAAGTGACTGAATTAAAAGATTGAAATATATCAGCTAATCTTGTTTTAAAAATACTTTTGCATTCAGCTTATAAACATGGTATTATTTATCAATTCTAGAATAGTGTCAAGACTAATGAATTGTATCAAGTGTAAGTCAGAAAACCAGAGCAGTATAAACACAGAGATGTTACACGTTCAATACTATTTCATTAATCTTAGTTCATGTGTTGACGAGAGTGAATCTTGTCAACATTTTCAACCTATGCTTGCACATACAAACTGAATTAGATCGATATAATTACAAATCCCTGAAAGAATCGTAGATGAATAAACATAATACACGGCAAGAACATACTAAATCCTGACAAATAGAGAAAAATCAAGCAGATTTTTTTAAATTTTATGACTATGTTCACCTTACAGGTGAATGATCATATGAAAGAGGTTCATCAGAACTAAATTTGGAGTGCACATTCTAAAAATTGTTCAACACATAGGTGTTCAACTTAGCAAGTTTCATTGCACCAACTTATAGAAATGGTAAGGATTACAGAAAAATGATTAAGTCATTTTTCTATTATTACTGCAAGACTTAGTGAAATTGAACTTTGGTACATGTTAATGAATATTGCTGATTGCAAAGTAGGATTCAATCATGTTCAATTTTTATCTAAAAGTGAATCATTTGCTCACTAACTTTACACAGATGAATTGATTTTTATCCAAAACAAATATTCATAGTATAATCTGATTAACAAGCAAGTTCTAAATCTCAACATACAAATCTTCTAACTAAATAGAGAACTTGAAGAAAATCAATTTACAGATGGCAATCAGTGTACTGCCAATGTCTTCAAAAGTTATTTTGATGACATTTTTACAGCTACAGAATAACATATAAATATAAAACACTTTGTGCACTTCATTAGTTAGGTAGTAGCAAGGCTCCTTATTAAAAAATTCAAATGATATTTAGGTTTCTGTTAAGAGAAAGGAGGAGACAATACAATAGTATAATATATTTATTGGTACCCAAGGTGAGGTGAATGCCAATGTAGGCAGAAATAAAACTGCAAATGCAAAAAGGTTTACTAAAATACAAAAGTTTTGTTAAACTTAAGAAGAGTGAACAGAAAAACAATACTTAACAAACATGTCCCTGCTAGCTCCTACAGTATACCTTCTTAAAGTGCCCTTCAAGTTAGCTCTCTGGTGAATCTTGTTAAATCTTGCTGTATCTTCTAGTCCATAAATAAATGCAATAATTTCCATTGTGAAAATTCTAGAACTATTTAGAGAATTCAAAGAATTTGTCTGGCAGAAATAAAGTGGAGTAATTGATAGTAAGGCTGATTCAAGCAGAATTATATTCTGATGACAACTTCTGGAATAATATCCAGTCAGTTGAAGTGGAGTTTGAAGACAGTAAAGAAGAGTTTCTAGGGAGCATGATAAAAATAGAATCATTCTTTTGTAGGTTGAGCTGGTCGTAGAAAGTGATCCA
The DNA here is from genome assembly GCA_032358265.1 of Vaucheria bursata. Classification (NCBI taxonomy): domain Eukaryota; class Xanthophyceae; order Vaucheriales; family Vaucheriaceae; genus Vaucheria; species Vaucheria bursata. Next base: position 10,815 of record JAULBW010000721.1, on the reverse strand, counting down.
AGAAGTTTTCAAGTAACCATAAGAAAGATGATACATGGCAATTTGTAGAGTAGGTGGACAAAGGATCCCATATAGAATTGTGGGAAAGGTGTAAGCATAAAGGGTTTAGCATTTAGGGCACAAATAGGATAAAAGGGGCAAAAATTATAAAAAAAGTGTAAGCGAAATATAGGCAAAAATAGACGAATATTGGACATAGCCGAGTAATTATGTCATAACGACTCAAAGAGATAGCAGAACCGGTAAGTATCCTGACAGTTTTCAAAGTTCTGTTTAAATATTTTAAAAACATTATATGAATAGGGCAATATTCAATTGCTCAATTTCAATTTTATAATGTAGCACTTTAAAAATTTTACCATGCATTATGTATCATTTCATGTATTAGGGTCTTATTTATACAACGGTTTTAGAGCTTTCATGAACGCAATGTCAAATGCCTCATCACTAAATCTTTTGGCAGATTCCCTTGCTCCACGTCTCAATAAAGGGACATCTACCTTTTTATCTAAAACATTGCACATAAGATCTGTGTATTCTTCCGCTGTTTCAGCCAAGTATCCAACCGGTTTTTTCAGGTCATTTGTGATAATGTCAATAGCAGGTCCACCCGATTTATGAGCAATCACGACAATTCCAGCAGACATCATCTCAACAATACCTATACCAAAATGTTCCTTCCACATTGTATGCAAACCTATTGAGGCACTTCCTAAAAGTTTAATAAGCTCCAATTGTGATAGATTCACTGAGAACTTCACGCTTTCTTCCAATCCTAGTTTCTTTGATGAAGTCATGAGATTTTCAAGGTATTTACGTTCTGATCTTGTAGTACATCCACCAGCCATAATCATCGTCACATCGTCATATCCTCCACGAGATTTCAAATTTGAAAATGTCATTAACTGTAGATTGTGATTTTTTTCAGGTCTAAATTTCGAAATTGAGATGATAGAACGTGTTCGCAAATCCTCATCTAGGGGTAACTCCTGATGTAAAATAGAATTATGCATAAAAATATGCATTGACATGCTAAAAAGAGTAGTATAACAATAATAGAGAAAAAGTGACAATGTCTATCACCACCATAAAAACAGACAAGGTACCTGAATTTTAGAAATATTACATGGTGGATAGACCAATTTCATCGATCCACCTTTGAATTTCCACAACTTCTTCATGTGACCTAGTGTCCATCGAGAGTTTACCATTACCACACGTGTTAGGCAGCCCATGCAGAAATATGCGATAGCAAGTATATGATAATACAATAACTTAAGCATCAGATAAGGGTTGATTCGTGACGATAACCATCCATTAGGATATAGATCTTTTCGTACATTTGCGAGCGTGTCGCTGCTTATTGTGGGATAATGAACATAGGCACCTACATCACATCCAATAATACGAGCCGGAAGATATGTAGATGCCCATCCAGTAGTGTCAAAGAAAACGTCAGGAGTGAATCGAATTAAACATTCACATGCCAAAATCATTGCACCTACGCTTTGTCCTAATATAGTAGCAATGGGATACCTGATACAAAGGCACAATAAACAGCCATTGAGTTTGGTTATGAATGCAGAGCGTATTTAGAGTAGTTACCATGTTGGTTCTAGCAGAAAACGACCTCTGACATGAACAAATACTATTGGAAGAGTTTGAGAAGCAGTGATTAAGTCAATGCCAAATAGTTCCCGAACTCGATGCAAAATATTTTGACCATTGATTGATTCCCTTCCTCCAACATATACAATTATGTACACTGCGTTCTTCGAACTTTTTGCATGTTCTGATATTGCATATATGGCACGCCACAATACACGTTCTCCTCCTCCGCCATCATTGCTACAGAAAAATGATAAATTTAGGTTTACCATAAACTTTCCGCAAAAATAAAATGATAAACATAAACGGGAAACACATACCAGTAGGGATGAAAAAAAGCTATCACAGTCGTATTGCTCGAAATACCAAGTGATTTTCGTACATTCCATCTGCGATATTTTCCTAAGATGCGTAGAGAAAATGGAAGAGCAAATGGTGCGAGCACTAAGTTTGCTATCAGCCCTGAAAATAAAATCCCCATCAATGATTTGTAATTGATTAGAAAGTTTAAAAAAATATATTGACCTCAGTAAAAATTTAATGTTGAATGCATTTTTAAAAATCTTGTTCTATAAATCATCTGAAATTCAAATTGCAGAATTCTGACAAATTTCAGTGATAAATTTATTACCTAGAAATAATGATTTAATTTAAGGTAGTAATGTGATAGAAATGGATGCCATGGTTGCAGATCCGGAAATAACTGAAGTAGGTGAAGTTGAATGGGCAAGAAAGGAATGCGGACTAGTTGAGAGTGCATTGAGCGAAGGGCGAGTTATAGAACAGAATGAAAACGGTCTTATGGATGTCGCTACATATTTTTTACCTTCCGCTAGTATAGCTATAGCTCGCTACTCTTTGAAGCTTTTGCGTGATAAATGCGTAACTTCAAGTATCACTCAGACTGCTGTATATGAAACAGGCATCCACAATACACTCATTGATATGATTATTAACCAAGGGCAAAACGTTCGCTCGCCTTCGAGGTTCGTCCTCTTGATGCCCATATTTCTCTTGAACTTAACTAGTCAGAAAATTTCATGCGTTCTGGCCTTTTCTAGCGCTTTTCTGTATTAGCGTTAACTTTCTAACAGTCCTTTCATATTTTAGTTCTGATAATGTGTTGAACTTGGATCTTCAAAAGCTAGTAAATATTGCGCTGCAATTCATTTTCAATCTATGTTCAGCACATCTTGGCAACCAGGATCAAATGTGGGAAAATTATTTTCCCAATGGTCTCATGAACGTTGTCCAGGTAATCTAGGTACCATAATTTTCTAAGGTTATCTAATTGCAATTTTAGAAGTCTAAGCTTGCAGATTTTTTAGGCTGTGAGATATAATCGATGTTCTCTTTCGTATGCTCTTGCACTTTTACAATGTTTGATGGCTGGAACAGGGCCTGGCTCTTTTGCCCGCCGAAAGCAATTTGCCGATCACAAGGCCTTCTGCTGCCAATTGTTACAGGTTATATGCTCTTCTCTAAAACTCGTTCTGACTAAAAATTTGTACATAAAACTTAGTATCAATTTTTTCAATTTAAAATAAGGTGAGCGTGAAACCATCATTATCAAAGAGTACAGCAAACTTGAAACCTGAAGAGAACGCTGCAGATTCAGCATTTGAGTGGGCCTATCTTATATTCTGTGGCTTAACAATCGATGGCTTAGCACCCACAATGTACCAAAATGTCGGACTTGGTTTACTGGACAAGGACGTGAGTTCTCTAATTTCTATTCTAATAAGTGTACAAGCTCTATTATGATATTTTTATGTCATTTGATACTATCCTGGTACTATACTTAAGCGCTGGTGGATTTTAAATTGAAGCATCTCAAGAGCAGAATTATTCTCTTGTGAGTTTTTATTTTATATCTAGGTAACTCCAGAGCAGTTAATAGCTTTGCAGCTTGTCGATGCAGTTGCTGGCGATGCTAATATATTTGGTACAGGCCTGGTTTATATTCTTTTTTGATCGAATTATTGTATTCATTCATATTAGAGAAAAAAATTCCAAATACTAGTGTCTTGCCGTTTCACTCCTATTTATTAGTAAGGTTGCAGTTATACTTCAAATTATGTTGGGTGCAACTGATGTTTATCAACATTTTGTGTCCAAGTTGAATATAAATTGGCTTCTTTAACAGTTGAAATTTAATCTTTTCTCATTATGATATATTTTATTTAAACTTGCTAGGTTGCAAACATAATACTGCTGCCTTGATTACTGGTGCATGGCTTGTACGTTTGCTTGAGATGATGCCATTTGATCATGAAAATGTATCTAATGTAGTTCATGTACGCACAGCGATGCAGCAAGAAGCAAATACATGGATCATAAGGTTTGTTTAGTCCTAATTCTCATCTGAACATACAAAACATGGTTTTAATTCATTTTATTATCGTCGTAGGTCTCTTGGTACATTATTCGAAAGATGCTCTAGAGATGTTTGCAAGTGCATTGCAAATGATACCAATATTTTGGAAATATCATTGAACTTACTTAAGAAATATGGGGGAATGGCTCAACCTAGACTATGCCATCAAGAGAACACTGATAATAATATTTCGACAGAGGCTCCTTCCGGAAGAAAAGTACGGGACAACTGTATTACCATTTTTTTGTGTATCTGAAATAAATCATACAATTATTATTTATTAGGCCGATATAGTGAAGATTATCGCAAATCTAAGTTACCAGTGTCGTGATTCACAAGACAAAATAAGAATTCTGGGAGGTATTCCTTTAATATTAAGCCATTGTAACTTTGATTATACGAGTCCGTTTTTACGGGAGTGGGCGATTGTGGCAGTTAGAAATTTATGTGAAGGCAACATGGACAACCAGGTATATAATCTATCTTCACATGTTTCGTGATATGATAAATTGTAATTAAATTATTTATTGATTGATTTCACGTTGACTAGTACTAAGGTAAAATTATTTCCATGGACCATTGAAAAGTCTTGTAATTTTTTATATTGCCAGGCTTGTGTTTCGTCATTAGAAAGACAAGGAGATGTTGATCTCAGCATTGAAACACATTCGGAGAGAAAACTTTGTGTAAATCATAGTTCAGGTCGATTAGAAGCCACACCCCGTGATTACTGACTTCGCATTACGATAACTGTATGGATATATTGAGTATTTTATAATATTGTTTTTGTATATTAAATTACTAGATCTTTACTTAATGTATTTTTTTCAATAATTATATTAAAAATGCACTTTAATTATTAGAAAAATATTAACAACACAAAAATTATAAAAGACAGGTAAGAATTGTGCAATCTTTATTTCACCTTGACAAATGTAAATAAGTATTTATTGTTGCACATCAACTGTCTTCAAGGTTTGCATTCATTGAATTCGTGCAGCTGCGCATGATATATATTAATGTACCAAATTCTACCTGGTTGACTTACTGCTTAGAAAATTTCATCTATATTTTTCTCCATCCATTCCAAAAGCTGGCCACAAATCTTGTTCCATTTTGTTGGGAAAAGCCTTAGAAAGATTGTATAGCTACCACTGTAAATATACAATTATCCGTTTAAGCATACGTATTTATGGCACTCACATATTAAACGGAGTAATCTTTCCAGACTTTTTGGGATCTATGGGCACACCCAAGACTTCAGGTAACTTTATCAACATTCTAAGTATCATTTCAGCACCATACACATTACTTGCTTCAAAATACTCACCCATTTCAGCACTCAATGCCTCATATTGTCCCTATCATCATGTATTTATTAAATGAGAAGGTCTAGATATATTTGTAGATGTTAAATATATATACAAGTAAATACCTGCTCTTCATTGTATAGCAAACACTCTCTAGCCAAAATATTCAATGAAGCAATAAGATTATTGGAAATTTCAATTCCAGCCCTGGGTGAAAATATATAAAATAAAATGAATTTTCAGGAAAAAATTATAAACTATAGGTGACATCACTCACAAGTCATCTCGTCTCAGCTGACTTTTGAATTGAACAAGTACTTCATTGGCTGTTGGACTACATGGAAGTGCTAAAAATTTATTTTGCTTCGTGATCATATAATGGTTTTCCTTAACTTTCTCTGACAAGCTATTTTTCATAATAACTTCATAGAGCCCATCTGCACTCTGAAAGAACCAGAAAATGAAACGTTCAACAGAAGTTTGTTTTAAAATCATTTTCAAGAATGGATTATGTTTCATCTACCTGAATATGCAACTTGCCGTATTTGTTTTCTGTGCCAACCTCTTCAACAGTTACACCAAGATTAACAGCTTGTGATTCGGTGATTGCTCTCTGAGTACCATCATATTGTATGTCATTGAAAGCAGGTTCAGTTTCCATATTATTATTATTCAATTCAGTTGCTCTTTTCTTTCCTTTTCCTTCTGTATTACTTCGTAATGTGCTTCTCTTTGGCATAAATTAAATATTATTAGAAGCAGTATTTAATCTCTAATCGAAAAATGTTATAAAATGCCATAAAATTATGTAATAGAAGAGACCGTTCATAGAAACAAATCTTTATATATTTTACTTCATTTGCTCCTTAATCATATCAAGATTGAGCATAATATGAACAATTACAATATTTCCACTACTAACATCAAAATTATAAACTGCATAGAGCTTTATTTCAAAAGAAGACATAAGACCCAACATCAAAATACAAAACATTATTTAGGTAGCTCTATCATCGGAAAAATTTCAGTATAAGCAAGCATTTTTTTCTCAAAATTGGGCGCTGTAATGTTAAACATACTATTCTCATGCTTTTTTATCAGTTTTTAATTACAAAATACATACGAAATTTTAGACAATATATGGAATTTTGAAATATGATGAATGTCCATAGAGAGCATGACATGAATAATCCATGCATACCTTTGAAAATACAATATCCTTAACTGGTACAGATATTTCTGCACGTTTTTTGCTAGTGGAAAGTCTTTGGATATTCAGTTTTTCCCTATCTCTATTTATGTCTTCATCGACGTCAATCACATTGACTATATGACATGCCGATTCAATGTCTGGATACCTCGTACTGCAAAAATGAACAAGTTACATTAGTATTGCCTTTACGACTAGTACTGTCCCTCCAAATTATTAAGCAGTGACAAAATCTATTACCTGGTAAATTTCCTTAAGCAATAAAATTGTGAGAAATGTTTTGATAAATATCATGATTCTTGGCATACATGTATTTACAATAATTGCTCATCATTAGCTAACTTTACACTTTTGATCACAACTGAATTGATATATGTTGGCGGTACTCAAAAATTTCGAAATACCTTTGTATACCTGCAAGGCATAATATATATTAACTAACGTACACAATTTTTAGAATAAATTCCCAAAATATTTGCTTTAAAAATTTCAGATACATACATGCTGGTGTTATACATAAATATTTTGAACATTTCCTATAACTAATTGAATTTTTTCTTCAGTTATATTACTAATTCCTCCGAGAATTTACCCTCCTGAATATTTCTACTACCCAATGCTAAGAAATTCATACCAGGAATAAAGCAAAATTGCAACAATGATACCTTTCAACGAAAAAAGGCTGGTAATGTACAAAACATTCTGACACAAGAAGCTAATACGAGTAAAAAAAGTTAGAAATTACATATCACAAAATAGTCATCCCTCATTGCAAGGCTTCCTAATATAATTCAAATCAATTTTGAAAAAATTCTTGAAATCTAGCATTAGTTTGCACAAAATTTAAACATGAACTATCTCCCATTATTGAATCCTACACAAGAAGAAAAATCTCAGTCCGCTTACTATAGGTCTTACGATCTAATGATGTAATTAATAAAAAATAAATGGTTGTCCAATACCATCGAAAATAAGCAATTAAATATATTTCGAAAAGTAAATTTTCAGCTAGGCCAATATTAAGAATAATTTACTGGACTCTTCAAAATTTTAGGTTATTCATTTTCGAAATGAATTGTCAATTACTTTATTATTTGACCATTTTCGCTAGCTCTGTCTTATCAGACAATTGTAATTAATTATGTAACTTGACCTGATGGGCTTGAACTCAATTTTGAACTTCCCAGGATAATTGAACTGAATCGGTGTAAAGTAATAATACTTGAGTGCTGTAGCCTTAGAAATAATATCACCATCCTGCAAGAAAATGGAATTTTACATTACATCTGATTTTTTAATTTCGTGGAAGTGAATGTTGTAATAAAGCACCTCAGAGAGCAGAAGGGTTTCATTGCCGCGGATTTCACTTATTATCATTTCAATCTTTACATCTCTACCGCACCTAAAAGTGAAATTGCAAATGCGATCATCTGAGGATAATGCGATTTCGTTGAATATTTTTCGAGCTGCCCAAAATAAAACCTTACATAGCAAAAAACAATTTGTGATACATATAATACCTCACAAGACAATTATTCTCATCGTACGCTCCTGCAATCATGTACTTATCCCCCTTTTTCCACGAATAGATCGACATGTCAGCTTTAGTTTTTTTTTCTAACTTGACCTACAGAAATATTTAATTAAAGCCCTGAGTACCCCGAAAACCACTGCACGTTATAGATTGACCTTCGTTGGCAAAATAAGGGCGCCTTTTGCTTTATCAGAAAGTCGAACTTTTAGCGGTGCGGACGCTGATGTTTCTGGTTCGAACTGCCTTACTTTTACCATTTCCTATAATATTTTGGTGGTGATGCTTGAAAAAAATAACCAAAATAAAAGCTCTGCTTTTCAATATCTTACTGTTGAGTAGAAGTCACTCAGCATTTGAACATTTATTATATAAATATTAAAATTTATCAAATCGACTAGAAATTACAAATTTCAAATTCTAGGCAAGCAAGTAGAACCGTCGTTTTTGAAAGCCCACGGATAATAAATATTGCCATATTTTGCGACCACTTTGCTGATAGCAAATTCACACCCTCGGTAAATGTAATGGAATGATTGTTCGTGGAAGTTAATTTGCTAGTAATGCTCATTGCCACTGGATGAAAAACCAGCTATGTTTTCACATTAGTTATCCAATAATGTGTTAAGTAACAATAATATCAAGATATTACCCATCAAGTAACGTCTCAAGCAGCCATAACGTGAATTTATAAATGATTCAAGAAACATTTGGTAACAGCAATGTTGTCGAAGTAGTTACTGTGCAATAATATATCCAGAAAAGTAGCATCCAGTACTAATGACCATCCAGTCACATTAACATTCCTTGTTACTGAACAGCATTGATTCTGTCAAGCTTTCTAAGTTACAGTTCCATTTCCGTTCATACTCCATGATTTATTCATCAACAATTCATTTTTCAAATTCTATTCTACTATCCAAATTCCTTTACAACTCTCATTCTGATGGTTTATATATTCCCTCTCATAGAATCTTTTGCAACATTATTTTTCACTTCCTAATTGAGCACATGATTGTGTCTTCTCTTCTTTTCCTACTCTTCTTTCATGGCTTATGAGTGATACACTCTAGTACTGGCACTTTTCTCCTTAATTTGTCTTGGTGTCTTAGGAACTTCTGCTTTTATTTTTACTTGTTGACTTTAAGGAGCCTACCCTTCTTCACTTCTCATTGTTTCTTCATACTATGATGCTTTCTTATTCTATTTGTTTCTTTTTCCATTGGCTGTTTTGCATAGCTTTCTCTGTATTTGTTACTGAGTTCTCCTTCTGTATTTTTCCTGTACTTTTTTTCTTGGCACCCTTTTTGGGTGTTAAACTTGATCATGTTGTAATCCTCTTTCATTGTAAGATTGCACTAAAAATGCAGTTGTTAGGAATTAACCTCTAAGAGAGCTAATTCTATTATGTAGCTGCAGTACGTTTCTCCTGATTCTGTTGAAGTTTTAGTTTAGATTATGAGAACATGTTTGAGTAAATGATATTTTGTTGTGTTGAAGTTATTTCACTTTTATCAACATAATTTTAGATACAATGATATGCAAACTCTGTCACAGATTTCTTGTGTTTCCATTGTGTGTTGTATTCCTAACAGCAGTTGCACTGAAGCCAGGACCTTGATTACTGATTTAATATTATATATGATTCAATACAAGTCAAGTAAAACACTAAAAAGGTTATTTTGCGCATGGCACAAGACAGCTGTCATTGCCATGTCACTCGTTACTTTAGGATAAGCGGAGGTCAAACGAATCATTTGATTGACCATTTTAAAGATATTTTATAGAAACATTTTTTAAAAATGATTATCTATTGGTTTCTTCAATGACTTGATTCAAGACTTGGTGGACATTTGTTAGATATTAACTCCTTTAGGGATTAATTCTATTTTTACAGCTCTTGTTAGTTTTCATTTATGACATTTCAAGTAAATTGACTGCACAGATGCCAGTAGGATTACACATTTTGCTGCGTTGACAGAGTTAGCTCACTTCTATGAACACAATTAGTGCATGATAAATACACATATTTCTGTCACAGTTTCTTGTGCTTAGTTGTATTTCATCCTTCTAACACCATTTTTGAAATGCAGATTTAAAATTGCACCTGTAAAATGCAAAAGCTAGAGATGTGTTTGGTGCCTTGCTGCTACAGAACGGTATATTTGAAACTATTCAGTACATTTCTGTTAAATTTTTCAAATCTCAACTTTGTCAATTGTATTGTTAATATATATGCATATCATAGATTATGACATTTTATGATATAGATAACTCAACAAGTGATGTATTTATAAGTTTCAATGCATTTAAATTAACTGCTATAATTCTAAGTAAATAGTAATATCAGCAACTCAAATGTTAGTTACTGCAGTAAAACAACTGCAAAAGAACATACTGAACAGCGTTAGAATATTTACTGCTCTAGTACCCGGAATTTACCCTATTCATCATTTGTTACCCTGATTTACCCATATTTTCACCAGCTATTTTGTAACGTCTTTTGAGATCAACAATTTAGTTTGTAATTTCATAAGATATTTTGTGCAGCCTGCAAGGCTACCCCCATGCGGCCTGCATGACAATGTTACAATTAAATAACATATTCTCACTCTTCTATATCATCACAGTACACGCTGTGCGCTGGTTTTCCTGGCGCTGTTGCTGGGTAATTATAGTTGTTGGCCATTCAGTTTAATTCATAAATGTTAGGAATCAATATATTAAAGACTATGCATATAACCAATAACAAACATCACCAGAAACCCAAAGAAGACAC
>JAULBW010000710.1:0-29929 GCA_032358265.1 Vaucheria bursata | reverse complement strand
GATCACTTCTCAAATGCAACACTAAACTAGAAACTGAAGCATCATGTTCTCAAAAAGAGAACATTCTTTTTGAGAACTTATTTCAAGTTGTCAGAATATCCGCAACTACAAAGATAAGGGATTAACCGTATTACGGGTTAATTCCTGACAGCCAGGAAAACCAGCAAGGCAATGCATATCACTAGAGTTAGTAGAAGTTGTTAGAAAAATATAATGTTTAAATTTTTCATGCAGGCTGCATAGAGGTAATTTCATGTGGCTGTATTGAATATTTGAAAATATTCAATTTGTACTTTCAATTTGTTAAAAAGTTGCTACGTTTTGACATAGAGACAGTTTTGTAAAGTGCACTGTGTACTTGCGGTAATATGAGGTTTGGCGGAAACAGAGCAAAACACAAGGTACTGAAGTAGTATATCCCAACAACTAAAGGTGTGCAATATATTTTTCTTGCCTACCAAATGTAAGGAATTCACTTCTTAAGGGGCTAATATCATTTTATAGCTGTGGAATTCTAAAAAATTTTGAAGTGGATCATTGCTGTATATATTGGACTGTAGTGATGGGCTATGGTGATAGGTTAGGATTATGATTTGTGTGTTTGCATAAAATATAGTCCCTTGCTGTTGTAATTTTGCATCTTGCATATTTTGTGCATTAACAACATCAAAAAGTATTTGAATGTCAACCAATGGTTTTTGCTACTCCATTGTTTTTCTAAGCCACTGCTTTCTAAATTTGTTCCTTGCATCTTCTCAGTTCTATTTAAAATGCTGCATTTAAGTGAATTATCATGCTGCCAGAAATGCTTCACTAATTCCTGCAGCAATTATAATTTCTAACTTTTCACTACAGTTATGGCAAGTACTAATTTGTTTTTTTAAAGTGATAAAACTAACTTTGCATTAAATTTCTATTCCAAATCTTTCATATATTTGAAAAACTGAAAATTTCAAGTTACCCACATCAAATTTTAAAAGAATCTGCGGGAAAAAATAATTTATTCAAAAACAGCTTACAGCTATATCTTTGCTTCTAACACATCAATATCTTAATATAAAACTTTTGCAGCAAATTTTTAGCATGAATCTCATTTAAAACTAAGTTATTATATGCCCAAAATATTCTTGGGCAATAGCACATCCAATATGCTCTTACAGAAGGGTCATATCAAGTAATACGTTATGAAATATTTTAGTCAGATGATATCTTTCCTGTAACTTTTCTGTAGAGCATTTAGCTCTTTAGAACAATACAAATTCATGCTGTGCCAGTTTCAATTTTTTGTTTTCCAAATTGAATACAGTTTTGACTCTGCTATGTCTATTACATACTTCCCATTTTTCTCAAATCAACCTCTTATACTCTATGCCTTCATAACATAAAAGGGTATCTATGGAGACCATGCAGTTAAAGATAATGCAAGCATATAAAAAACTTTCTACAAATCAATATTTAATCTATTCTCTTCCAGTTCAGATGCAGTTTATCAACTTGAAAAACTTTCCTCTTGGGAAATCAATCAAATCCAGGATACCTTACAGGGGCCAAGTACTGTTGAAAACTTGATAACTGTTTTTTATGTATCATTTATAGAGGTGCTGCATTGACATAACAACATTCACTACAGGCTTGATTGCCAATGTCTGACATGAGATATAACTAGCTAAATACTGTTTCATCTGCCAAATACATAACACTAAGTGCTGTTTTTGGAATTTAGGAACATTACCACTGACCATGCTCATGATTTTCTTGTGAAGTGAACCGACTTAGCAACATCATAAGCAAGTTAACCACAAAGCGTTTACTTGTCTTGGATGCTCCAGTGTGTTAGAATAACACTTCAAAGTTGTAATGCCTGATTTATCCAGAATAGACTGATTGGAATAGTATCTTATGCGCGTAACGAGGAATGTACAGTTATATACGAGTTCTTGCATAACTAAGAACATGGTAATAAAATATATTCCGTGAAAACAAACATGTTCGTGCAAATTTGGAATTTCATGCAAATTCGTTAGTTCGATAAATCGGTATGTAACCGAACTGTTTTTTTTAACTTCAGTGAGAATAATCGTAAAACCGACTTCGTCACTGCCTAGATTTATCCTCCAAATTTAAATTTTGTATTGAATTCTAACTTAGAATAGATTTTCTGTTGTATCCTTCAGCAAAGTTGATAAAACTTCTTTCGTTAAAGCATTTTAGCTGACAATATTGTACTCCTAAACTTAAGTGATGTCTGACGTTGGTCTCTATGGTTTGGCAGTGATGGGTCAGAACTTTGCCTTGAATATGGCATCGAAAGGATTCACGGTTTGTGTTTTTTAAACTACGCTTTCATCGCAAGCATACATGAACAATGACCGAATGAGTCGAATAAATTTAGAGAATTTTCATGTAATTAAACTAGAAATAGTATAAAATGGAAGAGTTTTTTTTTATTGAGATTCATCAATATTTTATAGTGACCGCTACAGCTCAATATGGAGTAATCCTTTTTATTTTCAATGGATTCGAAATAGTAGTTCAGAGCATCTCTATCCCTAATATGCGTATTAAGTTGCAATACAAACAGTTTCCAATGAAAACTGCTCGCTGATGAGTTGTTAACATTATTGATTAAAATGATAATTCGTATTTAAAAGAGAAAGCACACAGATTGATGGCTGTCATGTTCATAATCAGCTTCTCAGTTTGGAACTGAAAACGGATGATGTCCAACTTGATAGAATTCAATAGCTTAATGTGAATAGTGTTGATATTTGTTTTTCGAAATCAGCATGTTTCTGACAAAGAAAAGAATATAACTTTTGATTGAAACATAATATTCTTACGTGCCATAATTACTCAACTATTTTATCAAAATTTTTGCTCCATGTAATGTTGCCAGAGCCTGGAAGGTTGAAAATTCTTCTATGCATAAAAATGTTCTATTTTGCCTTAAAAATATGATGAAATTATTGAAATTTTTTCCGAATTGAGAGGGTTGGCACGACCATTGATGATTTTTAGTTCATAATTGATTTCTCTTTGGCAGAAAAAACCTCTCTTTTTTATAGAAGAACATAGTGCACTAATACCTCTAAAGACAATCACTACAGTAGTAAACTTTTGAAAATTTCGTATATTAAAAATTAATATTCATGCATAAATATACATGTAAATCTGCATCTTTTAATGCAGTCATACAATGTAAACTTAAAACATAGCAAAAAAATGACTTCTTTAATGCAGGTCTCAGTGTGCAACAGATCACCGGAAAAGGTGGATAAAACTGTTGAAAGGGCGAAAGACGAAGGCGACTTGCCGCTGACAGGTTACAAGGACCCTAAAGAATTCATTGAGGTAAATTTTATAAGATGCGCTAATTTATGCATTCATGTTTTAATGCTGGATATATTTGAAAATTTTAAAAGATAATTATTTTATGTTTTTATTATTACGCAGTGTTATATTTCTAATTTTTGTTTTGGAAGGTCTGTTTTTTGCCTCTATATGTGCTTGGTTATAAATTTTTTTGTTTACTTTGTTAGTTTAAGTTTTTCTAGATTTACAATATAATCGAAGGTTTTGTTTCACATCAATAAAGTATATGCTTGCTGGAATTTTTTCGAATGAAATCGAATTTTTGGAATACTTTTTGGATGGAACATGTAAGAAATATCAAAATTTAAATTTGACAAGGAAATAACTGTAATTAGAGCAATATTTTGATGCAGTAAAATTTATAAATAAAAATTTGTTGGGGTTTTCAAATTCGTTTATTATATCAAAAATCTGATGCTGAACACGAACATAATATGACTGCTTATTTTTTATATAAGTGAAAATTGGACTTGCAATGTGTCGACAGACGACACGGATCGATCAAATTGTACCTCACAGTTTGAGTTAGTAATTATTCTTAAATTTTATTTGAAATAGTCGATTGCTAAGCCTCGAAAGGTTATTATTCTTGTTCAAGCAGGAGGAGCAGTGGATGCAACAATCAAGGCAAGCGAATTGTGAATTATATAAATTAAATTGAACTGTAAGAAAGAATTATAAGTAGTTAGAATAACTGAAATGTGAACCGTATGAATTGAATTGTGATACAAATTATGCGTAAGAATGACCTATCTTTAATGAAAAATCGAAATCTGTAGTGATCTGACCTATGCAAATTGAATTGAGAACCGAGAGAAAAATTAAACTGCATACGATATAGAAGTTCAATAGGTAAATACTGTTCTGAAATTCAATCGATACAAATCATTTAATCTAGTGAAAATATTTGACATTTTTTGCTCGTATTTGAATGTGTTTTAAAATGTCTGTCTGACTGTCTGTCTGTCTGTCTGTCTGTCTGTCTGTCTGTCTCTGTATTTTTATCCGCATTTTTTTTATATGTAATGACCATGTATCATTTTAAGTTCGTTGGTATGACAAATATACTGTGTGCATGCATGATAATATATTTAACTAGCGCGTCTGTGCGTATGCATACTTTTCTGTATTAACAGTAGTACTTTGTATACATGATATATCATATAAATATCTTGCACAAAATAATCTTCGGATACAGCGAATTCACAGAATTATTTCGCTATATCCGAAAATATGCTGAACTTGGCGTAATATATGCCTTTATCGTTGCGAATGAAAATTCGTTAGAAATGAATATGCTTGGTTTGAAGCTTACATGTGCATTATACGTATGTATGTGTTCTTAGATACTTAGCGAATATATGGAATCTGGAGATGTGCTCGTCGATGGCGGAAATGAATGGTTTCCGAATACGATAAGAAGGGCCGAAGAATTAATGGTAAGTACTAAAATTGCGACCATTTCTGATTCGCCGATGTAAATGTATAAAATATATAATTTTTTAATGGACACCCTGCGATGATGCATAGTAAATGCATCCAGCAAATTTGTGGAAAATTTTAATTGAATATATTTATATATATATAGGTGCATATGTGTGTGCATTACTTTTATCATTTAAAGTCCTTATTATACATTGTATTTATTCAAATTATTGGCATTCTTAACAAAGAGCGGTATCTTTTCATTCATTTTTTGTGGCAAATTTTTATTTCATACCTCGATTTTCCATTGTTTATGCAGCTGAAAAATATTTTGTTCGTGGGTATGGGGGTATCTGGGGGGGAAGAAGGGGCCCGAAATGGCCCATCATTAATGCCAGGGGGGCCTAAGGAGGCGTATGAGCTACTAAAACCTATACTAACAAAAGCTGCCGCCCAGGTAGGCACATGTGTAAATGAAGATATTGGTGGCACACCAGTATGCACATAAGATTTAGACTACTTTAAACTGAATAATAAATTATAGCCAAAAAGTTTTGATATTCATCTCTACTTTGAGCTATTCTACGTTGATCCCTAACCATATTGATACTGGCTAGTTGACTATACATTTATAGTATAGTAGCCTTTGTTGAAATACAACCGCATTAATAGTTCTTTGAATATTGTTCTGAAGCAATACTAAGTTGAAGCTTAAAATCGTACATTTTCATCGAAATAGTATCCCCTGCTGATTGTTCATTTTAGCCACCCATTTTTTTGTATTTTTCAATCAGTACATATGTATGTATCATAGGTGTTTTTTGGTGCATCTATGGATATTTATATTTTCACTCGGGCAATTTTTTAATCATTTTTATGTCTTTATTCATAGGTTAACGATGGTCCATGTGTTACATATATTGGTCCGGTAAGAAAATAGGTTGATGTAAAAATATTAATGTCTGTATGTATTATTCGTAGCAAATCATCGAAATGTACTTATAGTGAAACTTCCTAAATCGGGCACTTTAAGGTAAAGCCTCAAATGTCCAACTTAAGGAAGCGTCTAGTATATAAAGAGCAAAAAAAGAAAAAAAATAATAATATCGGAACTTTACTGTCCATTTTTCGAGGATTTTTCCTGAAGAAAACTATTTTTCATCACAAATTTTGTGTCTAATGTTATAAAATGCCTAAATATAAAAGACTAATTGAGTACAGAAGTTGCTCGTCATCTTGTCAGCCGTCCAGCCTACTAAGGTGTCCAACTTAGAAGGTTTTACTGTATATGGTACATACAAGTCTGTATCACATGTATCTAAAACCTTATATTATATATATTAAAACCGTATAATTTTATTTATTCAAATAATTTGCTATTTTCAAGATGGATATGCACCTTTATCATTTATACCATTCATTCAAATATATAAGTATATGCATGCAAGTTTTTTGTATTGTATCATATAAATCTAAGTCTAAATTTTTTTTCACGTTTGCCAAAGATAGCGCTAGCCATTGAAAGTATATTTATGTATTAGTTCATATTGATACTCACTAGTCTACTATACATATATATATATATATATAGCATAGTAGACTTCGTCGAATTGCAGCATATAAATTGTTTTTTGTATCCGTGTGCTTTTTATCTTTTAGATTTCTTGATAAAGCAGTTTCACATCTTATGTATCTGTTACGCATCCTAACGCAAACCCTAGCATTTTTCAATATAACAAAAATGGATCAAGTCAAATAACTTAAAAAAAAACATAGGCAGCATTCGACTTTGACCCCCGAAATTTGTCTCAAACGAAAGGTCACGCTAAATCTTATGCACGATTATTTGAACAGATTGGTTTTTCGTGCATATTTTCATAACTATGACCTTTTGTTCGAGAAATAATTCCTGGGAAAGCGTAGGCATCTAAACATTGGACTTAAAAGACATACTTATATTTATGTATGTTAAAATTTGTGTTTTGTAATCCACAAGAACAGCAGGTAGGAAAGATAGAATAATTTTATGAAGTACTCAATTATACTTCAACATAGATTAGATCTAGAAGACTGTTCTGTAACTGCTTATTCAAGTTAAAGCTAGTATACTAGATAGTATATTATACAAGTCTGCATCAGTAAAAACTAATACATAGCCAAATGTAGCTAGCGAAATATTAAAAAGTTGTTTGATACTATTATGTAGGCGGGTAGTGGAAATTATGTAAAAATGGTTCATAATGGAATAGAATATGGAGATATGCAATTAATTTCAGAAGCCTACGATATTCTAAAACATATTTCCGGTATGACGAACGACGAGTTAGCAGCGACATTTTTATCTTGGAACAGGTGACAAGTCACAGAAAGAATGCACTGCACATTTATATTGCACTCTTTTTCAATGTGGAATCGGTAATAAGAGGTCATTTCATGAAATGAAACGCCTATATAACTGATCGAAAGGTTACTGTAGTAAAATCAAATGTCACTATGATGGAACCAAAGGTCATCGTAATGAAATGAGAGGCCAATTTAATACAATGAAAAGCCACTATGATGAAATAAAAGGTCATTATGATGAAATAAAAGGTCATTATGATGAAATGAATTGTCTATATAACGAATCAATTATTATAGGATGTAAATTATATCTCTTTTAGTCTTTAAGGGATCTTCGAGTACTTTACACTGAGGAATATGAAAAATATAATTATCCTCTACTGGTTGATTTTGTATAGTTGGAACCACAAATTCATTCAGTCACCACTTCAGTTTTCCGCGATTGCATCACTTGTTATGCAATATTAATATGTTGCTTTCAATCTGATTCGTGCTTAAATTAGGTAGTTTTTCTCCTTGCAGGCAAATGACAAAGTCATAGTTAAAATTAAAAAAGTAGTTTAAAATCTTTTTCGATGTACTTGGGGTACACTGTTTTTTTTCCATTATTATAGCAAATTAAAGGATGAATTCATAAAATGAGAGGCCACTTTATGAAAATATGAGTAATTATATTTTTTTCAGCACGGAGCTCCAGTCTTTTTTAATTGAAATCACAGCCGTAATTTTTGCAAAAAAGGATGATTTGTCCAACGAAGGCCATGTACTTGATAAGATACTTGACAAAACAGGTAAATTTAAGAAAAATTATAGAAATTTCATGGAATTTTCTCTACATGTTCAAATAAATGTAAAAGTTGATAGTATTGTAAATAACACCCAAACGTGTTATTGACTCATTTTGTTATTTATATATCAGCTATGAATTGTACTATGATACTCGTGGAGTAGTAGGATAACACTTGAGACAGAGTGTTCTCAAATTATATATATATATATGTTCCAAACGGATACTTTCGGTTACACCAAGTACTATCAGTTAACCGAATTAGATATATCAATGTACTCCAGCAAACTGATTAGGTGGAGTGTAAAACCATCAAATAATAGAATATTTCATTAAATAGACCATCGATTTGTAAAATATCAAGTAGCGTACACATTATTTTTCATTTTTACAGGAATGAAAGGAACAGGTCGTTGGACAGTTCAGGAAGCAGCGGAACGTAATTCGCCTGCTCCTACGATGGCTGCCGCACTTGATGCTAGATATATATCTGGTAGAAAAATACTACATTTATTGTACATGCATGTTTACACCAATGTATCAACATGTCTTCTGCCTTTTTCCACTGGCAAATTATTTCACCTAGATGTCGACTCCATCCTCAGAATCATTTCTTAAATGAAAGGTCACAGTTATGTAATGTACAGGAAAGATTATATACTGGGAAAACTATTCTCTTCAGTGCCTATTACACAGATTCGAAACCAAATCTATGGAGTACAAGCATGACATAATAGAAGCAGAACACGTTCAAATATTATTGTTCACAACAGAAATATCGCAATGAGAAGTAAGAAAAGATACCTATAAAAGAAAGCTATAAAAATCTCGTGCTTCCTGAATATCTAAAATACCAATCCATCCGTCCGTAGGCAACACTTATACTGTCAATTAATGGAGGGAACATGGTGCAATAGTCATCCAGCAGAAGCCAACACTATTCTTTTTGAATAAATATGTGAAAAATTTTGTGCATCCTTTAGTTCTGGAAAAATTCCGCGGTTGAGGTTGAAAAGCTCATTGTGGTACATTAAAAAAAGCCTTTTCTATATCATCTTCTCACAACAGCAAAAAGCCATTGAGAAGTGGAAAGAAAATTTGCTCTAAACTGGGTCAGTTCAAAAGGTCAGTTTATTTGGGAGGGGTGGAAGATTAAGCTGGGCGAAAAAAGGATGGAAAATATAGAGGTTGAGGGCTGAAACCTTCCACGTAATTTGCCAGTGGAAAAATATGGCAGATGGCAGACGAATGTGCTTATGTACCAATATGTATTTGAGTAGGCATCCATAAATGTATATATGTATTAATACATGTGTCAGTATGTATTAATACGTATTGTTATATATGTACAGCTATGAAAGAGGAAAGAACTGCCGCATCAAGCATATTACAAGGGCCAATAGAATTTCCTAAAATCGATAGAGGACAATTGATTGGTGATGTCATGGCGGCCCTATATTGTGCTAAAATTTGTTCATATGCACAGGTAAAACCATACAGAGTACTCAGAATATCATACATGTATTCAATTTTATTGTTAATTTATTCAGTAAGTAGACTCTTTCTTATCGTCTCCCAGAGTGGAAAATCGTCGCTCGAATAGCTAAGGATTTATGATAATAGTATCTTTGATAATGCATTTTGATTCGTCAAGGGTAATTATTTTACCTTTTGACAAGGATGTGATTTCTATAATGAAAACTGTGGAGTTTACTATTCAATATTGTAACAAAGCATTTTTCTTGCTCAAGATATAGCTTATTTTATCTTTTTGTACCCAGGGAATGAATTTGATTAAAAGTGCAAGCAATCACTATAAGTGGGATATCAATTTAGGGGAATGCGCGCGAATTTGGAAAGGAGGATGTATTATAAGGTATATTTACAATTTGCTTCTATGTATGCATATATATTTCATGATCTACATCTAGAATTTGAAGGTAGGGATTTCAATATATTTTCAATCTTCGAATTAGAATTTGAAATATTGAGTTTCCCCCCATACATTACGCATACTAAATTTAAACGTCATTCGTGCTCAGAGTTAAGATAGCAGTAGTCATTCAGTATATATTTGCGCATTTGTTCATATTGATACTGGCTAGTCGACTATACATAGATACTATAGTAGATTCTATTGGATTACAGCATAGAAGTTGTTCTTCAAATATTGTTCAGGAACAATCTTATGTTGAAGTCGAATCTAGAATTTTTCACAGTTACTATTATTCTCTTTTTTGTGTCTTTTCAATCATTGAGATTCGTCATACGCAGGATATTAATATCACAAAATTGAAGCAAGGGTAATTTTACGTATGTACAGTTGAAAAAAGACTGCATGTAGTGTGCACGTACTGTAATATTCTATAACTGCCATACATTTCTAAATAGTATTTATGTTCAAAAATAGCTATGTTAAAAGGTTAGAGTATTTGTAATAGTCAGAGTAGAATCAATAAAGTTGCTCTAAATAATTGTGAACGTTTGAAAGGTTCACTTTGAAAATATTACTCGTTAGAAAAGCAGATTTTTAATTAATTTATGCATTACTTATTATTTTATTACTTAGAGCCAGTTTTTTGGATAACATTAAGGAGGCGTATGTTAAAAATGAAGCATTGCCAAATTTACTGGTTGATCCAGATTTTGCTTCCAGTTTGAATAATAGACAGAATGCTTGGCGTAGGGTTGTTTCTCTCTGTGTTGCAAGGTACTTGCATACATTATTGGACATAGATGAATATGTTATATATATATATATATATATTTGATATGTATATCAACTTTGAGTTGCTAAGATTAAATCTACTCGATACAATATTGTTCATAAGAAACTCATAGAGTAATATATCGAATCTAAAGAAGATGCTACTATCTTTTCTCGAACATAGCCCAAAGATGTTATATTCGAATTGTCTTGAATTTTACAGATTTAAAAATTTGTATATAAATGAACTACTTTTTGACTTTAAAAAGTTGCAGAGGTACTATTCGAGTACAGAGCTTACTTAGAAGGAAGTTCGTTTATAGCACTGATGCATTTGGTGGAACAAGTAATTTTGCATTTTTATTTTTGACATTTGAAAAAGTAATGTAGATTTCGTCACGCTGGTTATTACTCTCAGCAAGTTCTCATCGATTCTATATTGCAAGTTCCGCTACAGATTTTGGGATGTAATGAATTATGGAAATTTAGAACCCCCGGAAAGTACAATTCAGATATAACAACTTGGTTCTACATTCGGGGCAAAATGGTATAGAGTTTATTTCCTGGTGCTACCACAGTTGTTTACATTTAAAGCCCAAAATATTTTCCTAAAAGTTATTATGTCAAATGATACCCCAAAATTTCATCGACGGATGGAAATTGATTCTTTGAAATATATTGATTTCATTGGATACATCAAACTGAATGCTTACGTAGAATTTAGAATGTGCCAATTTATAGAAATTGGTATTTTTGAAATTCGGTAAATTTAAGTGAACAATCTTTATATATTTATTTTTAACTTTCAGTGGAATTGCATGCCCTGCTATGAGCTCGTCATTGAGCTATTTTGATTATTATCGGCGAAGTAATCTGCCTTTAAATTTAGTTCAAGCTCAGAGAGACTTTTTTGGAGGACATACATACGAACGCATTGATAGGTAAATATACATATATGTTTACATATCTACCTTGCCATAGTTCAATTCATCTTTTCGGATTTCTTTTTCTAAATTCACCAATAAAGCACTTTTTAAGACCCAGGATAAACTCAAATTGTGAGGTTGATCATCTTCAACAACTTCTGCTGTATTATTTGTCCTGAGTTGCACATACCTTAAACTCTGATATAACAGACCTGTCAAGACCGCCAAGTATATTAATTTTTCTGGAATTGATTTATCCGAAAATTCGAATTCGAATTTTGCACAGTTTGGCTTTTTTTGTTCCAAGTAAACATTTGTACAGAGCGAATTCTTTATGTCCGAATTTAACAATAAAATTTAATTTTTTCTTATCACATTTTTTTTAGAAATAAATTTTTGCACTATTTAAAAAATAGTATAAAATGTCATATAGATTTAATATTGAAATTCAAAATAAGGCTTCTAGCTTTTCTGTTGTAAAAGTACTAAAAAATTGGTAGTGTCATTTTTTTGTAAAATTAAGTCGATATTTCATAAACTGATACTTTCGGTTACACCGAAACCTGTCAGCTAATCGAATTTACCCGATTAGATACATCAATATACATCAGCAAAGAGAGGTCAGTGGAGTGTGAAGTAATGAAATTATAGAATTATCATTTAGTAGACTATCGAAATATAGAATATCAACTTTAAATAAAATTTTTTTATAACTATAGGCCAGGACAGTTTCATTGTTTGTGGGATGAAAAACATAAGGACATAGGAGACAGTAATTCCCGTATCGCTGGAAATCTGTAGAATCACGAGTCATACTCGTGACTTACTAATATATTCGAGAGTTGTGCCTGCTAAAGTAATATCTTGTGTTGCCAATATTCAGTTGATGTTTATCGTGAGTACGAGTCAGATTTGGAAGCCAGATATATTCAAGTGTGAACATTTGCTTTCATGCTTATGCATGAAAGCAAATTAGCATTTAAATTATGCTTTTTACACCTATCATGTTGAATATATATATCTGTTAACACTCTTAAAATGATAATTTAAATTTCTAAAATATCAAGTTTTCTATATATCTCAAAGAAATCACGTGGAGAAAAGAAAAATTAATTGAAAAAAGTGCATTGGTATAAACGTATAGTCAACTGTCAGTATCAACCTGAATTAATATGTCATGGAAAAGCTAGGTCAGAAATGTATGAGGTGCTGATTGTTAATATTTTGCTAGCAACGGTTAGCTAAATATTAGTTTATACTGATGCAACTTGCATAGTATACTAGCCTTAATTTGAATAAGCAGCTACAGAACAGTTTTCTAGAACTGTTTTATGTTGATGTAGAATTGTGTACTTTCTTTTAAAATATGAAAAGGTAAATTTGCTATGTTTTAATGGTCATGTTATAAAAATATCTTGGATTCAGGAAAAGTAATATATCTGTAAACAAACAATTAATGATGAAGAATCTAAATTTGAAAACCTGATAGTAAGGAAAATAGTAAAACCACTCGATACTGTAGAGCAGACAAACAAGTGGAATTGAAGCTTACAGTGCTAGATAGCTTGGGCAATGCAATAGCAAAGAATGCTCTTCTAATAAGATTAACCTGAAAGATCAGAAGTGCACCCAAAATCCTGTGAAGATTTTTAGCAGTTGCATATTATTTTTTAGAATAATGATGGAACTGTGATAAATATAACAAAACAGAAAGAAATGCAAAGACAGAAGTTTAATTGTAGAGGGGTAAAGACATCTTAACTTACTACTGAGTCATCAAGTCTACTCATGACATAGTTCGGTTGATGAGTTCCGACAATAAATAAAAACTGTTGACCACTAAATTTTATTTCCTATGAAGTGCATAAAATTGAATATTGCCCGTGAGAAAATCATTAGTATGTAGGATTTAATCTTTTTCAGTTTTCCATAGTATGTGATGTAATAATCTGTATTATTTATATCATTAAGGTTCTGTGTTATTTTATATATTTTTTTGAAGCGCATGTCTGTATAACTGAACTCATGTACTTAGAGTGTCAATCCAATTTCTTCTATACTACCAATTGTACATTGGCAACTACTTTGCAGAATAGACATTACTAGCAGTCCAAGATTTATTATAGAACTATGTTAAGTTGGAGTAAGTAGAATGACTTTTACAGGTAGTACTTAAACTTTTCTATGTTATTTTCGTCTGATCCAACAATACATAGCCCTATCACTCATGAAGTGCAGTGGTTGTTGGTGCACAAAAACATTTTGTGCACTGGCAATGGTGTCAGTATATGTATTCAACTGTGCTGTTTCAAACATATTCTAGTTTCGTTATAGATATATTTAGCATATCATGAAGCATTGCCTTGCAAGGTCAAGCAATTCTGAGTTCTTGTTCAGGTATCTCATAAATGTATCAAGATTTTATCAATATTGCTCGCAAAAATGACCAAAGTTGTCAAGAGTTTAAGTGTTTAATAGTGTGCATAGAGACAGAGAATGCAGAGTGAAGATAAAAATTAGACATGATTTAGGCACACAATTATATATCAACATGGAACTGCCCTAGAAAATTGTTTTATTGTTAGAAGCATAAAACACAACTGAACACAAGGAACTGTGACAGAAATGTGTATACAGATATCATGCACTAATTGTGTTGTAAATTAAAACTAACCGCAGCTATAAAAATTGAATTAATCCCAAAGGGAGTTAATTCCTAACATTTATAACTGCTCGCTTAATTAGTTGCTAAAATATTGAACCATTTATTCTGCTGGCTACAATAATTTATCAAACAATAGCTAAATGTGTCTTGTAACATCTAATCAGAAACAGTAATACATTTACACACTTTATAAGCATAATTCATATAAAAAATACACTTTAAATACAACTGTATGACTTTAAAAAAAGAAAGGAAAATATGCAAATCACTAAATTTATTTGCTGATCCAGAGAAATTTATTACATCCAATGTTAGCCATGGCACCAAATTTCATGGAGTGTATAAAGAATGTGAAAATAACATTCAATATAGAATCAGATGCTGGACATTATTGTTCCAACAGAAGTGGTCAAAGTTTGTAAACTACGCATACTTACACAAAAGAAATTTTTTTTATGGTATCATTTATTAAATTTCTAATATAAAAAAATCTGTTTGAACCACCATATCTGTTTGATGTATGTGAAAACCAGATGCTAAACTTGACAAAAGATGAATTTTAGTATAGTCACTAAAAAAATTTGTTATAAATGTACACGACAAATTACTAACAAAAGACATCAAGATTGCAAAAGGGTAGTTATATTATAAAAACACAATTTGTGTTACTGAGAGTGAATAAGAAACACACTCAGCAACACAGCAAGCAACATCTAAATGCCAGTCCATCTGGAGAGTCACAAAATGATGCAGCTAAATAATGGAATAACTCTTAAAAGAATAATTCCCTTAAGAACTAATTGCTGTAAACAAATTAGTTCCTAATAATTATACGCTGTAAATGAAATTTTAATTTGCCCAAAGTTTCCTGTAGGCATAAACAGGTAATATTTATCAGTAGTATATGTAATGTAAAGTGCTTTTACATATATAGGTAAAATGCATAAATTTCTCATTTATGCATCAAATTTTAATACAAAAAGCTTATACTTCTATCTAGTAAAAAATATATTTTTTTTTGTTAATTTTATCTCAAATTTACTCTTCATAAGTCAGCAAGCAACATGCACAACAAGGCTGCTTCAAGTATGTAGCGCAACCTCTAAAGTTGAACACTTTATCGTCATGTGCACTAATGTCCAACTTAAGAACGGGTCTACAAAGGATTAAAACTACTCATAACAAATGCTGCCATCTTGTTGGCATCCAGCTTAACAAGATGTTTGGAGTGCAAGGTATCCTATTTAAGCGGTTGCAACATATATCAATATATATAATTAATTATTTTACTAAATAAAATTACTAATAATTCAGCAAAAACAGATATACAATGATCAATATTCATACATAACTATATGTATATATAGAAAATAAAGCTTTTAGCTTTATACCTATTTATATACTTTTTCTATCTACCTATCCGCAGTTTTCAACCAAGAACCCGAACATATCTCCCCAAACAGCATTTGAAAAATTTTTCGATTTTGCTGTTAATGTTATAAATCCATGCCTTTCACCTAAATATCGCTTTGACTCAACTGCAGGGCCATTCAAATTTTCAATTTTTTTTGCAAACATTTCTCCTTCATCTCGTAACACGTCGAATTCTGATGTCACCATGAAATTAGTGGGGTACAAAAATAATATATCATCTGGAGTGAGTAATGGAGAAGCTAATGGATTGGTTCCATCAATTAGTGGATATTCTAAATAGGCAGCCCAAAATGATTCCATATCTGCCTATATTTACAGAATTAGTATATTGCAATTAGGTAATTAGCCTTAATGAAGATTAGTACATTTCAAAAAAGAGTAATCGGCCTAAAAGAACAGAAATAGTACATTTCAAATAGGCAATTGGCCTAAAATAACAGAACAGTTAATAAACTTTCTATGATTTATCACTGGTCTGAAATATAGTACTATTTTTCCAGTAATTTTTTATAAACAATTTACTTCTCCAATGAATTTGAGTCAAATTTAGGGATATGATATGACCATACCTACATGCTTAAAATATAGTTTTTTAAATATGTTTTCATGCAGTACATCCAATTTTTATACAAGACCTGCACTTTGCAAAGCTGGGTCAGTTGAAGTGTGCATCTCTACTTGAACTGTCAACTAATTTAAACTGACAACATGTACAGTTAAGCTCGAGGCTCTATGTGGTCAAAGTACCTCCGAAAAAAGTTTCCTGATCTTTTCAGATACAGTTTCTGTATTCATAATTTTGACTAATAATATTACTACATACTTTCATGAATTATTAATATACTACATACGACTTGTTCATAAACTATTTGTGAACTGTTAAAGACCTGCTTGTAATCTGTCCACATTTTTTTAATCTTTTTAACTGTGAATTGTCCACGAATTGTGAGCTTCTCATAAACTGTGGCATACTTAATTTTCACTTACCCGAGTCAATGCTTTTGAATTGCTGAATTCCGCATAAGATTCCGTATTCATTCTGTAATCCGTTACTGGGTACATATATATACAACCGCAAACATACATTTCTTTCGGAAACAAAGATGACTCTTCATTAACTTCAATGGAAATTAAAGTCGTCAATGAGATGGCTAAGTTTCCTCCAGCACTTTCTCCACCAATAGAAATGCGTGAAATGTCGATATGTAACTGATCTGCATGAGCTACCACATAGCGAAATGCTTGAAGACAGTCGTATAATGGTCCTGGAAATTTAGTTTTAGGCGCCTAACTTAAAAAAAAATATGTCCAATTTAGAATGATGGTGAAGAGTTGGAAAAGGCAAAAAAATTATGTGAATGCAAAAGAGGACAACAGAATTGAATGAAAATACAAAATGTTTAATTTTTCTGTGAACTTTCCAAAGGAAAAAATTTAGTAACCAAATTTAAAAATTATTGAAAAAATCTTTATACATAGCTTACAATATATATATGCGTGTCTAGATAAATTCATGTGGATGCATGTCCGCTAGGAGTGTAAAGTAGCAATGATTTATATATATACTCATGCCGATACGAAGTTGATATTCCATAAACTGATACAGTTGGTAGCACCAAATACTCACAGTCAACAAAACATATCGGATTAGAGATATCAATATGTACTACCAGTAGATGAAAAATCGATGGAGTGGTATCGAATAATAGAATACATCATTTTGAAAACCATCAATATATGGACAATCATATATATATGCAAAAATGATGAAACATACCAGTCTATAATCTACGCTAACAACGACAAAATCTTGAAGAGCAAATTCAACAGCAACATCATCAGCATCATCTAAAGTTCCCCTACATACATATTGCATAAATTTTTAAACTAGGCCTTTAAGGCTACCCCCTGGAATGTAGATCGACTTACGTTTATTATCAATATTGATGTTAAAGTGCAATTACTATGAAGGTTGAGAAATTAGTTCTGAAAAATTATTCAAAAAAGAAATATTTAAATGTATTTTTGGTTTTATAGAAATTTGTTTTTCATATTAAATAAGTGAAAATACTGCTTATTGCTGCTATAAGGCAGTATTTTGATTCTAAACTACTGAAAGAGTCTGCTAAAGTGAAAAGGTAGGCACATTGAGGTGATATCTTCATAAAGAATTTTCACGCTAGGGAAATCCCCTTATACAATTGGTCCAATAAGGAGATATACGCCTAGAGAGTCGGCTCCCAAAAAAAGCCCCCTCCTGAGTAATTGCAATTCACTTTAAGAAACCCATGAATCAATTCCCTGTTTTAAAACAGCTTCTCATACTGCTTGTCCAATTCTGACTCGACTAAGGTGACACTATTGCCAGCATTATATTATAAACTTCTATAGAACATTTAGAAATTTTAAGACTTGTTGCCCTCAAGTTATCCAACTAGTGACAGTTTACAAAAATTTGAATCTTGACATGTCAATGATATTTTCCTGCATGTTCAAACAGACATATCAATTTTCAACTGTTTTAAAATTTTTATAAACTAATATATTTTCATAACTCATCTTCGATTGTTAGTCTTTAAGGAGCTTAACAAAACTATATTTGTTCAACTAGAATTTAATGCATATCACAATGGCTAACAGTAGCCAAACTAGTCTTAGAGTAACTATAGTTTAAGAAACAAAAAAGTTTGGAAATAAAACTACACGTGTTTGCTATGTATGAATGCAAAAGATTGACATCTAGAAAAAAACAGATTTCTACCCATGGTAGAAACTTTTCAGCCTAAAATAAATTCATATCGAATTAACTTTTCACATTTTATTTTAAGTTTCAACAACAGATAGTTTTGGCATTGAAACTGTTGAATTTTCGTTATTACTTTTGAAACTGAAAAAGTACATCTTTTAAAAAGTACCCAGTCCAAATTGTTCATACACTAAATTTTAACTTTTTGAAGAAGCTAGTTTTATGCAATTCAAAATTTCAAATGTTACCACGTGGACAAGAAACTAATTATGATTTAATTTTTCATAAACTTTTAAATTTCATATTAGTTTTAAAGATTTAAAAAATTCATTTGAAAACCTAATACTTTTATTACGCATTACATTTTTTTATAATTTTCGATTGCCAATATTTCTGAAATAAATATTTGTATCACTTACTTTACCCAACCTCCCCCATGGATAAATATGAACACTGGTTTGATATTGTTCTCTAATACAGCATCCAATGGCGTATAAATTCGTAAGCCTGGCCATCGATCATTACCATCCTCTGAACTTGGAATATTTTGAACGTAAATATTTTCTGGATGTGTTCCAACATAATTACTTAGATTCCACGCGACAGAGCATTGAAACTGTAGAAGTTTATAGAAACAAGGAACGAAAATTTCACTCTTTAGTTCATATTTTATTGCAACCAATCAAAAAGTCCCATGGTTTACGGTTTAGATTTCAGAAAATTGATTTTTACTTATTTGAATAATTTAAAAAAATAATATTTTTGTATGGGTATAGCTTATAGCAATTAATTATAGCAGCATTTCCTATTTCTAATTGATAGTCCAAGGCTGCGTTCATTTTTTAATATACTTTTCATATATTGACAAGTAGCACAAAATCGAAGGATAACGCAAGTATTTAGCGTTGGAACTAAGATCGATTAATATATTTTTATATACTAAGGATAAAAAAACAAATACTTTCATATTTTACAGCCCAGAAAAGTTTTAGGGGACAATAAGTTCAGATTTCCTTTATACCTCGGGTAGTGAATTTCATGGATGCACTGACAATGTAACACAAGTTTGAATTGTTTAAAATACAAACTAGTGAACTTTGTCGAGAAATGCTCAATTCTCGAAAATTCTAAAAAATCATTGAATTCTAAATTAAATATATTCGATATACCAAGAAAAATTCGCGATACATGCACCAAAAACCTTTAATGGAACACTTTTAGCAACTCTTAGAAAAACTTGAATTTTATATGTGGAGTGGTTTTCAGCAGTATACGATGAAAATTAAATTTTATGAAATTCGGTTTCATTAAATACTTTAACACCCGAATTAAAAGATTTGACATAGATATTATAGTGAAACATACTCAAACGAAATCTTTTTTTGGAGAGACCACGATAAATATCTGCATGAAAAAGACATTGAAACCATTAAATACTTTGAAGTTCTACCTTCATGATGAAAATAGCAAAACATAGCAAGCTCTTACGAAACATGGAGAAAGATTAGCGATACAGTCGAAAATGATAAGTAATGGAGCAGTATGCTATTCAACGCTGTTTCGTCATATATTGATTCTAACTATATTGTTAAGTGCAAGTGCTCTAAGATTAAAATTCACATTCCAAATAAAATTCATCAGAGCTATGTTCAAACTTTAGCGTAACCGTAATATATTAGTTACAATCTTGCATGCGTCAAGATTCTTTAACTTGAATCGTATTGAACCTTTCATCACCAAAAATTTTGATAATGACGAAATGCTGACTTTTCAACTAAACAAGTAAAAGGGTTAAGGAATTTTTTTTATGCGTTGGGGACAAATTTGACGATTCTAACCGTACGAAATTATATCCTTTCGATGAAAGCAACCGGCAGCCGTAGAATCGCGAAATACTATCATTATTGACCAGGTTGAATTGGTGCCAACAGATTGAGTAAAAAGATCATTTGCTTGAGCACCGTCAACATGAAAATATTCAAATGGGGATGAAATCCAAAAAAAATTTAGAACCGCAACCACTTTCTTGCAAGATGAATTGCTAAACAAACTCAAATTTATATCAATAACCAGCAGAGTATACTCATAAATATACAATTGTACATCAACTGGATGTACATGGAACGTTAACATTAGAGTCTTACAGATAAGAGCAAAAAAAGTATAAAAAGTGGCACGTCAACATGTATTGTCATTTAGGTTCAAGATTTTCATAGTGATACAATAAACTCTTTATCAAAGCCATTTAAATATTGGATTGCCCATCTTTAGGAATTTAAAGGAGCATCACTGTCTAATCCAGCTACAAGAATGAGGTCAATAACAATAGTAACTCAAGTCAGCAATATATGTTAATTTAAATTTGGTAGGAATGAAAAAGCATTATGTCAAGACTAACTAATTGTGCTAATGCGTAAACCAAGCAAGAGCAAAACAAGGAGCACAAAAATATTACATAAATAATGCAATTATAATAGCATTGTCTCATTTATTGACAAGAATAAATCTTGTCAACACCTTACAACTTATTCTATGCGCATACAAGATGAATTAGATCAACCATAAATGTGACTTGCTGAAGGAATTGTACATGAACAAACATTGTAATACACAAATGAATCATGATTCTACAGCAAATCACATGGCAAAAACATATTAGATCATGACATTTTCCAGTAAAGTTGTTAGTTTTCTAGCAGTCAGAAGAATTGATAAACCAACCATTTATGAAAATTGAGTCATACCGTTGAGTCTATAAGTTACAGAAGCACAGTTGCACTATAAAAAATATAACAGGCTGGTTCTACAGTTGCTCTATATTCTGTAAAAGTGTAGTAGAGACATTAACATTTGATCAGCAAGTTCTGAGGTTTAATCATACTCACAAGACATAAAATGCATATAACAACATTGCTATGTCTAATTGGATGAGATGGCAAATAGAGAATTATTCTGATGGCTGCCAAACTTGTCCCAAAAGAAAATGTAAATAATGTTACATGGTTCCTTAAGCTGTGTATTTCAGGAAACACTGCATTACAAAATGTTTCAGTCTTTGTAGATGGAAGTTGTACTCTCTTTGCAACTAACAGATTGAATAAAGAAAGATATAAAATAATTCCTAAGTTCTGTACATCCAAATGTAATAACCAAATTCAAACAGGAAATTTGAAAATTTTTAAAATCATACTTGGACTGTGCAAGCTGTTAGGACATTTACTGCTCAGGTACCCGAATTCTACTCAATTTATATTTTACCCCGATTTGTACATCTTTTCACAAATCGTTATTTTGTAACGTCTTTTGAGATCAACAATTCAATTGTAATTTCAAAAGATATTTCATGCGGCCCATAAGGTTACCCTCATGCGGCCCATATGATATTGTTACAATAAATAATCTCTCTTTGCTCTTCTATATTATCATAATACGCACTGTACGCTGGTTTTCCTGGTGCCGTGCTGAGCAATTATAGTTGTTGGTCATCTGCTATCATTCATAATATACTTTTGTTTGCATACTCTTTTGTCTTTTTTTTCTTTTTCTTTCCTTCAATTCTTTAATACAAGCATCCAAACAAAAAAAATGACTATATTTTAGAAAAGATTTCATACTAAATTGTCAAATGATCAATTAATTTAGCATATTTTAGACATTAATCTAATCTATTAGGTAGTTGGTGCATATAGAAAAATAAATCACTTAAGCATTGGAAGTGTACAAACTATAAAATTGGGCAAGTACAGATCTACAAATTTTGTCAAAAGTAAAAATTGTTATCATTAAATAATGGAATTGTCAAAAAACTTAATATGGTGCACTTGTTGCAGTTGCTTGTGAGTTTGTCAAGCAGTTATTTACAAAAAAGCAGAAGGC
The DNA here is from genome assembly GCA_032358265.1 of Vaucheria bursata. NCBI lineage: Eukaryota > Xanthophyceae > Vaucheriales > Vaucheriaceae > Vaucheria > Vaucheria bursata. The sequence goes on along the minus strand of JAULBW010000710.1, from coordinate 7,648 downwards.
TTTAGACTGGCAATACAAAAAATTAATTATTATTTCTTATACTAAAAGTGTGACAATGACAAAAAGAATTGTCAAGGTATGCACAAAGCACTACAAATCCGTAAAAATAAAAGTGGATTGCAAATGTGTTATGTTTTAGTACTGAAGAAAATATATATAGTTGAAAAAATAAATAAAAAAAAGTATTACTTGCATATTCAATGGGTGGATTGGAGTTCTATGTTGGTATATGTTAGCCACAACCAATATGCTATTGCAAAAATAGCACTCTATTTAGATCACGTAAAAATGCTACAAAGTGTCCACATTCTGTGAAGCATTTTTGCATATTATAATCAAGCTGCATTACTTGAACACTTCAACCTCAACCTGCCACTGCCTTCTTTATGGTATGCAAAGCTGTTTGGAATAAACTTCCAAAAGTACCAATTCCATTTGTAGCTGCAGTATAACTCAGGGAGATTTGTGCAACTACAGAATTCAAGAGGATTTGTACAATTCTAGATTTGAGGAGAGTCACATATTTTGAGTAATTGTCTTGCATGTATTTTTGTTGTGTTGATAGAATGTCATCACTTCTATCAATGTAAATTATTGAATGCAACGTATCTCCATGAATTCTTATCCGTTTCTTCTTGCATTTGACTATTGTGTTCCTAATTAAAGCAAAATTCAATGAAAATACTCAGAGGTTCCCAAAGTAAATTGAACCAAGGTGATGAGCAAAGTTGGTTCAAGAGTACAAAAAACCAATGCATCAAAAAAGATTCAAAAAGCAAATTTAGAACGAGAGAGTAATACTGTGATCCTTGTAAAGTACTTGCTAGGTAATAATGTCATTGAAAATGCAATTGGAAATTTCTTAACAAAACTGTATTTAGATAAGAGTTCAAACCTTCATTTTATCATGTTGTACATTCCAGAAAAAAATGTGGGAAATGAGCCATTTGACCTAATCCAGTCAAATAACTGTCAGGATTTTTACTTGTTACTGTTATTATTCTCATATTAGATTGTTACCCATGACCCGTGACCAATTTTTTAAAATAATTTTAGTCTATGATTCTTATCTACAACTCTATAATTCTCATTTAACAGTTCATCTTCACAATCTTACATTTATTGCACAAACTAGAATGTAATTTTTTACATAGAATATTCTATTTACTGTAAAATCCCTGTTGGCATTTTGTAGAAATTTGAAAAGGCTATACAATTACAAAACTCCAGCTCTGCTTCTTGTGCTTTCCATCATTTACCTTCTAATATTTTATCTCTAGGAAGTACACTGTCCTTGTAGCATCAAGCTCCCATAGCATGTGATGGAATAAGTGCAAGGGTACTTACTGGTCCTGCTATCTTTCTAAGTTATTATGGCATGACTGGTCAACTATATTTGTCAAAGTTTGCCTATTTTTGTTATATTTTGCTTATACTTTTCCCACCTTTACCTCTTTTACCATATTGCACTTATTATCTTAATTGCATCTTAATATCAAGTCCTTTATATCAACACCTTTGTTATAATCCCTAATAGATTCCTTTCTTCTGCACCATTACAATTTGCCACGTGTCATCTTTCTTATGGCTAGTTAGAAATCTTTTTAATTATTTTCTGAATAATCATAAACAGTCAAACCAACAAAAAACAGACCCTATTTTCTGTCAGGACTGAATATGTTCCGCCGTGTCATCCAATTGGGTTTTACCATATTGTTGTATATAATTGTTTCAAGGAACTGTGGTTGTTCAAACTAATTTGACTTGTATGCGTGCAGAATAAGTTGTAGGATGTTGACAAGATTCACTCTCATCAACACAGACAAAGATTAATGATAATGGTGCATTTGTAATATTTGTATTTTTGTATTTTCTGGTCTTAGATTATACCTATTATTCAATGGTTGTGACATTTTCATTATGTTCTCTTGAAATTCTCTTTTACCCTCTGTTTTACTTCAAACTCCATTTCAACTGGTTAAATATTTTTCCAAAACCACCATCAAGACTATATCTCCACTTTGGCTCTATTATCAGTTACTCCACTTTATTCTGCTTTATTTCTACTAAAGATAACTTTTAAGGATTAAATAATTCTAGAATAGTCACAGGCCTACCTATGGAAATTATTACATTCACTTATGGAGTAAAAGATTCAGCAAGATTCATCGGAAAGCCAGTTTCAAGGGCAATTCAAAAGGACGTACTGCAGGAGCTAGCAGGGACATGTTTAGTTGTTCACTACTGTGCTTTAATTTGCTCATCTAGAGTTTATAAAACGTTTGTATTTTTGTTAAATCTTATTTTTGCTTCTCTTTTTTTGTGCTCTGTTGTACATCAGACTTCACCCCCTTGACTGAGCTATATTATTTACACCAAGGCATACCTAGTACATCATTTAATTATATCTTTTTTTTCCATCCCAATAATAAGTCCGTTGTTATAATTCATTCAATCTGACAAACATTTTAAATACTATTTTATTTCTCTTCCTTTACTTTGCCTCGTTTCATGATCCCAGTGTAGTGGCACATTGTAAAACTTAACTCACATGATTTTTCACAAATATATCTTAGATTACATCACTACAACGTATTATATAGTAAATTTATTTTCAGAAGTCACATATTGACGAAATCATTCAGATATTTGTCATTGCCAATCTCAGTTAAAGATATGGACTGCCTTGTAGAACTTAAATGGCTGAATGATATTGTCATTCATGAATGGTTCTTTCTATTACTAGACAAGTAATAGCATGGAAACAAAATGCCATCTGCGTATTTGCTCAGTACATTTCGTTATTCCATGTATAAAAGTCATGGAATCGATGCTGTAAAAACTTGGACTGAGGCAAGTATGGATATTCTACAGTATAGATAGTTCGTAATAACAGTCATGCAGGATATAAGTCATTGGCAATATTAGAATTAAATTCATTGCAGCTTAGGATTCAATAGGTTGAGACAATGTGAAGATGTGCGCAAATATTCTAGAGTGTTTCTCAAGACAATACAGTCTAAACGATTGAAATATGTGGTCTGCAAAGAATGGGGATTGTTTGATGAGGTTGAACTTCTATGATCCCGAAGTTCATATTTGTTTAAATTCCTATGCATTGTTAAAAAATTTAACTCTAATGTACTCTAGTACAGATACAGTCAAAGCAAGGGTTCTAATCTTTTCGAGCCTTTTTGCGGGAAGCCTACCTGAAAATATTGAAGACTAATCTAAGCATTAATCGGAATCAATAAAAAATGTGCAACTTGTTAATTTTTGAAATTTATTGAATAGCTGTATGCTATTCTAGTTCTATGAGACAGAAATATTGAGCAATAGGTTAGGTTAATACTCATGATATAACCAAGGTAAAAACTAAATTGATGACTTTAACAGCAACATTTTCTTATTGTTAGTGGGTTGATTCGAATTGATCAGATGTTTGAAAATTTCGAGGCATATCATAAACAATCTAGAACAATATTTTAAGAACAATATCAATTGCTGCACTTCAATAAGGGCTACTATATTAGCTATGCATATAGTCAACAATTCAGTATCAGTATGAACTAGTATGTAGTCATAGGGAATGGCTGGCACTATCTTTAACATTGAATTACAAACCTGATTTAATTTTTTCATTCCAATGAATATACAACTCCATCTGTTCCAGTACCTGCAGTAGCATAGGTAGACTCAGCTCGCAACACGTGTAATGCTCCAAACATACCCTTTCTCACCCGAACCGACAATTTCAAGTTGATGCAGCTTGTAATCTCCAAAACTGACAAATATTAATTACATTTTAAAAAATTTGCTTTCTTTGGACTCGAAATAAATTAGTTAAAGGGTTAAAATTGAAATGTAAACAAATGATATAAATGTCATCAATATTAACAATATGCATGTATGATGCCTTAGAATAGTACGTGAGAGTGGCATCTAATTTCATGAGTTGGCATTCGATTTTGACAAGTTGATATTCGATTCTGACAAGTTGGCTACCAAATCTGACAAATTTGCATTGCAAAATAGAATGTCGATTCGTCAGAATTGAATGCAAATTTATCAAAGTTGAATAAGAAAAGATATAGAATATAAACATTATTATGAATTAGCTTGTATATAAATTTAATTTTTTAAATCATTAGTTTTTATAACACTCATTCCAAGTGGATTAAGTTAATGTGGGACAAGTCCTAGGTACACAAAGATATCCCGAATAGAGTGTTCAGTAGACAATAATTCCCCAATTTTTTATCAATTAAAAAAATTTGAACCACTAGATAATAATCAAGATATTTTGTTTGTTATTAGTGAAATTCGCTAAATCGACCTCATTGTATTTGAAGTTTAATGTATTTAATGTATGTCGTATAGCAAAAAATGCAACAAAGAATTCAAATTAGAGGTTTGAATCCTGTTTGTTAAAACAGTTTAGCTTTAAATGATCAATGTAAAATGAAATATATGTATAGTGTTAAATGGTAGAATCGGTCACTATATCTCTTACAAATAATAAAGGTTCATATACAATATAAATTTCAATAATCATTCTCCTGTAACTATTTTAATGTTTGTAGAAAAGTTAAATTTCAGAAAAGTTTAGGCTTTCATGAAAGAAGGGTGAAATTGTTTTCATGGGCTATTGTACTCATTTAATATGATTTGGATAGGAAATATGATGAATTATTCAGCAATCTTCTAGAGAGGATTAATTGTTCCTTTATTCTATTTATGAAAGGTCTAACCGAGAAATGAAAATGTGACAAAATGTGAAAAAAATTGCATTTCACATAAAAACTTTTTTTGTATAAAAGATTGCATGTATACCATTTTGTGTCAACAGTAGTTGACTATTATAAATTTTAGGCCATGGTAGAAGTACCAAAGACAAAATACCCTAGTACTTATTTAATGTAAATGTTCTTTCTGGCAGAGCTGAAAATGCCTGTCATTTAGAGAATATACTATTCAAATGAAAGGTAATTTTACTGTTTCACATGTAGCACAACGAGTGCAACGACTTTTAATGCTTAAGTCTTGAAATTCATTTGATAAATAGTTTAGTGTTATGGTCCCATGTTCATCAAGTACAGCGATGGAAAATATTACTTATCGTAATCCTGCCACACTTCCAGTGGAAATTAAATAAGCTCTGTCTTGAGATTCTTTTTATATAAATAACTTCCCACCAACTTTGAACTACTGCCGCCGCATGAAGCCTGCAACCATTAAAAGAGTGTTGTGGCTGCAGAACTTAAAAATGCGAACAGCTTTAAACGCCTCTACAATTTTGGGAATGTGAGCAGATTCGACTTCAGCACTATTTTCAGTACATCGAGGCTTTGCTTGATGGTGAGCAGCAATATGTTGCTGGGCCATTTCACTGTCAACGTAATTGCTCATCAAATTGATCATATTTTGCACAGCGGGCGACATATTTGCACTTTGTCGCACAAAAACGATTTTATCAGAAAATAAAGATCGAACTAAGGGAATAGTATTTGGAATTTTAAATCTCTTGAATCTCAATTATTAAATCAACATGAGGATTGAGTACATCGCAATAAGTTCCCATAAAAATTTAAGCCATGTCGTAGCGTAGAGATCAGACAGACTGTGCGATTATGTTTCGAGTAGTCGGAATTAGATTCTCCACGTGATAGGTAGAGGAAAGATTTTGATACATATCGTGCTACATATGTCACGGTTTTATACTCGCGATTACTTTTAATTGACAGGAGTAAAAATAAATTTTTATTTGGTTCTACATACTTAGTTAAAAAGTCAGCATCCATGATCAAAATTTTTGATGTTAAAGGGTTCCACGCAATTTGAACTAAAAAATTTCCGAGCACTGGTGATTTTAACCAAATTATGACAGAATGCTAGATATTGTGCTAAAACCCCGATTAATTGCAATTGCAATTGCAATTCAACTGGAAATATATCTTCAAATTTTGAGCTTTCATCATCAGGCATAAAAAAATTCAAATAAATAAGAGTAAAAAATGGCCTTACACATTACAAGACAAAATTTATCAGATTGTAGCATTTAACGTTTTGAAAGGGTTTCACATACAAAAATGTTCCAGAGCAAATTGTTTTTTTCATTTTCAGCTATTTTCTAACTTTCAACAATTTTGTGAAATTCATTTTTTAATGGGAAAAATTATAACTTTCCTACCTTGACCCTGAATATTCGGTCAGAAATGATGAGTCAAACAAAAATTGCGGTGGCATACAATTTTCCTGAAATTCCTCTTGAAAGTCCTAAATCATTTCTAAAAAATTAAGAGTGATTTTTGGAGAATAGACTTTTTAAAAATTTTCAAGAAACAACTAAAATGAAGATACAGATAGAAATAAAAATATATTTGAAAATATTTAATGGCAAATATGTAAAAAATATATTAGAATGACATTTTTATTTTGATGTATTCCTTTGGATTTTCATACTTCTCCTTATCTATGTTAGGAATTAATTCCTAAGGGAGTTAGTTCTATTCTGCAGCAGTGGTACATTTCTCCTGATACTATATTGAAGTTTCAGTTTATAATATGAGAATAAGTTTCAGTAAATGGTACTTTGTTGTGTTAGCAAAGTTATCTCACTTCTATCAACACAATTTAGGATGTAGTAATATTTGTATCCTGTCACAGATTTCTTGTCTTTCCGTTGTGTGTTGCATCCCTAACAATCTTGCTCTTTTTATCCATGCAGACATTATCATTGTCAAGAAAAGTAGAGAAAGAAAGAGGGCAAGATAATAGGATGTTTGGACTGTGGCAATGACAGAAGACAATGAAAAAAGAAAAACAAAAAATGGTTAAGAACTAGTATATTACAAGACAAAGCAAAGAAATCATGATGATCACCCAGCACCTAACATCTCATAGAGTGTGCTGCTAAAATGATAGCATATCCTCAGATATGCATTAAAATAGTATGATCGAAAAATGTGTAGAAAAACACAGAGTTAAAGTTTTGTAACCAATATCTTCATAATTCAGTTATGCTTCAAAAAAGCTCTTTCAAATTCATGTTAATTCTTAAAATCATAAAGAACATGGAAGCAGATTTAGAATTTTCTATGAAACAAATGACCATTAAAAATAAGATAATTTCAACTACATATAAAATATTGAAAGTAAGCTGTAGAAATAGGACTCTAGAGCTGTAGATAAAAAGTTGAAATCAGTAGTGAACATAAACAGATTATGGGACACAAGCTTCATGTTATGAATGTGCAGGTAAAACAAGTAAGATTCAAAATTACAACTAGAAAGAAACATATTTTATGCAAACACAATTGTACCACTGGAAGTGAATATACTTCACAGTAACACACAAATAATAATCTCAATCTGTTACCATAGCCTGTCACCACAGTCTGATATATCAAACATTGATTCATCTCAAAACTTCTGTAGAATTTTGCAGCTATAAATTAAAATCAACCCTACAAAAAGCCAATTTCCAACAAACAGCAGATAGTCCATATTATTTATAATTGATTGTATAATGAATGCATAGTGCTTGTCCAACAGGATAAAAACTGACTTCATGTTATGAATGCAAAGACAACGAGTAAGAATCAAACGTACATTACATTAACTGTGTTGATAGAAGTGAGGACATTCT
>JAULBW010000699.1:0-29953 GCA_032358265.1 Vaucheria bursata | reverse complement strand
GCAATCGCTATCGAATCGAGAAGTTTTGATGCTTTCATCATTGAGCAGAAAACATCAGCTCCTAGTTCCAACTAAAGCAGAAGTGAGATTTTGTTTTTCATTGATATTCTATATTTTTCTTGCTGAATTTGATGTACTTGGGCAGCATTTTCTTTTTTTGAAGAGTTGTTTATGCACTTACTGGAGCATCTTTTTTTGCTGTTTTGTGCTGCACATTTTGTTTTTTTTTTCTAGCTGTTGCACTTCACTCTCTCTGTACCAGTTGAAATGCTTTATGGTGGTGTTATAACAATATGTGTAAAATTCAAATTGTTTTTTGTAGCATCATATTGGAACAGATTTAATATTGATGCAGTGTACTATTTGAGTGTACGATACATTTTCTTTTGTCTTTTGTAAGTATCTGAGCACTTCTATGATTAATTTTTCTATTTGTTGACATTTTAAAAGTTATTTTAAAATGAAATACAAATGTTAGGCACTATATTTGTTAAATTTCAACAGTTTATCTCCTCATTTCTGTGTGAAAATGGAACATACAGCTAGAGTAATTTATAGACAATAATGTACAAGTTTATATTGCAAATTTGAACTTCAAAGCATAAAAATGTCCCCATAATACTGCAAAAGGGTGCAGCACGTCCTTTGTAGGAATGACCAATCCATGACTAAGCACAGTGAGGGAGTGAAGATAGTGAATTGAGTGCAGCAGGATGAGAGAGCAAAATACCCAGAACACAGCTTAAATAGTTTGAAAAGAAAAGCAACCCTGGAACAGCATGGTGAAGAGTATTGTAAAAAATTATCTAAGCGCAGCTAACAAAATACACAAAATGACTGCAGTACAGCACTTAGAGGGATGTCGATCAATAATTTTACTGTATTCATTTTTCCATCTGTATCCAGCAGTGCTATGTTTAAAGATTTATGAAACGATGTTAGAAACATGAAACACAACTAAGCACAAGAAACTGTGACAGAAATATGTGTATTTATCATGCACTAATTGTGTTGATAGAAGTGAGCTAACTTCATCAACACAGCAAAATGTTAAACCCTGCTAGAATCTGTGTAGCCAATTTACTTGGAACGTCATAAATGAACACTGACTGCACCTATAGAAACAGAATTAATCCCTAAGGGAATTAATTCCTAACAAGAGACATCATTTTCTGCTGTCAGCATTTTTTTGTAGCATTCATGGTGGTGGCATTTTTTCTAACTCTTATCCGGAAACCTAATGGTAGATGTTGAGTGTTCAATTAGCAACTTGGGATTGAAGTTTATTTAGCTACTAAATGTGCTGTGTTTAGTAATTGTGCATAGATTCAATGATCAGTAAGCTAAAGTGTGATATAGAAATGTGTACAAATAATATATTTTGAATTGTTATAGCTCAAGTAGTTTCAAGTTTGCTACAAGCTGATTAATTGTAGCTGATAATTTTTCAAACTGCAAATAGTGAAATTTCCCCTTAAATTACTGCAATGCTCAAATTGACATTTTGCTTAAGTGTGACAAAATAAGATTATTATACAGAAAAAAATAAGTAATGATGACAAGTTCAACATAGTTTGTTACATATAGACCCCAATTAACTCTTTTGTGCAATATGCATGCTGACTTGATTCATAGTATCCATATCTTAAATTTAACAAATATCCTTTGGACACATGCATTAAGTAGACTTGTAAAATACTATAATAGAAAGGATTACATAACTGAAATATCAAATTTGTCTGCATCCATCTATTCTCATTATTAATATTTTATTTCTACTTATCATATTAGCCATAAACTTAGACATTGAATTAAAATTTCAATTTCTGCTCTGTAGAAGTCAGTGAAATAGCGTAACGTACAAGCTTTGTAAGTTCAAGTTTTTCCAGTACTGGAGAGCCCAAGGTGCTACAAATGGAATTTATCATGCAATAAGATACTTTGCACCAGCTTGGAAGACTAAACTTTAGAATAATACTTTTAATCAATCAAATTCTACTAATTCCTTGTTATGATGTGATCCTGATATGTACGTATCAAAGATAGAACAAAGCAATATCAAGGAATATGAACACAGTGATATATTATCAAGTTGATATATATGTTGCCAAGAGTGAATCTTGACAACACATTTGTCCTAAGATATAGGTAAATACAAACAATATTAGACAAATAATCAAAATTTCTGAATAGAAAGCAGGGTGTAATAGTCAAATCCTTACATGTGTTCTCCCAGTCATGCTATCTACACAGGTCTTGAAATAATTTTTTAGCTCTTGATCAAGTTCCCTACAATTCTTCAAGTTTTCCTCCAGTTCCCAGGAATTTTCTTCTTCTGGGTATCCTTTCCATGAAACCAAAAAGTGGAATTTTCTATGAATTTTTTTCATATTTAATAGGTCTTCAACTTCATAGAAATCTCCAAAATTGTCCAAGTGAATTGGGGGCGGAGCGTATCATTTTCTTTTGGGTTCATCCATGGTTTTATGCAATCATAGCAGCAGTGCATGGAAGATGTTGTGGAGACAGGACATACTTGGAGGCTATTGGAGTTTGTACACTACTTGGTTAACCTTTTTCATGATTAGAAATGGTCCTGTCTTCTTCCAGTCAACTTTTGCGCATGGTCTAGAAGTCCTAATATTTTGTCTATTCTGATATACTTTTTCACCCACCATAAACTCTTCATTGTGTCATTTTCTATTTGCAAAGTATTAAACTGTATCAGCAGCTGTTTTTAACTCCTGCAAAATGAACCCAAAGTTGTCTTGAATAGAACGTGCATAATCTTAAACCGCAGGCGGTGACACAGGTAACAGTTTGCTTGACCCGTCCAGTACCAGTTCAAAACAATAATTAGTACAGATGGGTGACATTTGGATGCTTGCATGGAACTGAGCATTATAGCACAGTTCTGCTTTTGGAAGATTTGGCAACCAATTCTGTTGCTGCTGGTCAGAATACAGTCAAAGATATAATTCCAATTCTTGATTTACATGCTCCGTTTGGCCATCAGTTTGTGGATGATAAGTGGACAAGAGTGATTGCAATGCACCGTAACTTTTCAATAAGGCAGACCAGAACTTAGATACAAAGATAGATCCACAGTCAGAGACAATATCACAGAAAACCATGGAGTCGGATAATATTTGTCATGAGGTCAGCCAATTGAACTGATGTAATGGTCTTTGAACAGCAAATGAAATGAGCCAGATTTGAAAACCGATCACCAACAACTAATATGGAATCTACCCCCCTCTATTGGTGGAAGATTGGTTATGAGGTCCATGGAAATGGGGTGCCATGGATGTGGAGGAGAAAGTAGAGGTGAAAGAAGACTAGCTGGTTTAGTGCAATTGAGTTTTGCATGCACACATAGTCCACACAAAGTAATGTAGGCATAGCAATCCTTGCAAATGGTGGGCCAATAAGATAAATGGGACAATAATTCAAAAATTTTGTGAGTACCAGGATGCCTCGCATAAAAGGAGTTGTGGCACACTTCAAGAAGCTTTAATTTGAGAAAATGCAGAACCACAATTTTACCCCAGTATGTAAGGCAGACATTTTCCATTGCGTAGCAGGTATAATTGGTGGCTTGTTAACAAAGTCCTTCTTCAGCCTGAGCAAGTTTCATTTGTTTGAGTAGAGTCATTGAAATTATGTCAGTTTTTGCCTATTACAAGTTTGTTTGTCAAAAGTAGTATCTGAGTTTGGCCCGTTACTTGAGCATTGTTGGCAAAGTTGATAGTCAACTTGGCAACTTAATGCATCAAGTTTTGCTCATTGCTTTCCTGGTTAAAACATAATCTGAAAGTTGAAGTCTGATAAGAATGAGGACCATCGTACCTGTTGCCAATTAAGTTTTTTCAATGTCATGAAATGTTGGAGGCTACGGTGATTCATGATGACATTAACTGGAATAGTAGCATTCAAGAGAAAAGGCCTACATTGATAGAAGCATGTTATAATGGCTAAAAACTCTTTATTGTGCACTTTGTAGTTGATCTCAGTTAAGGAAAGTTTCCTTGAATAGTAAGCAATCGGCTGCAAGTCACCATGAGTTTCTTAGGATAGGACTTGCCAGTTGCAAAATCAGATGTGTCAGTTTCAACTTTAAATCTTTTTGAACTATTTGGGTATTGTAACATACCTGCTGTCTCGAATGTATCTTTTAGAGCGTTGAAGGCCTTCATGCATGCAGTGGACCAATCAAACTTCTGACCCTTCTTCAATAACTTCAGTAATGGAACAATAGTCTTTGAATAGCTTGGAATGAAAGCATGGTAAAAGTTAGCAAAGCCCAGAAAAGATTGTAAAGTTTTAATATTAACAGGGGTTGGCTACGTGTTAATACTAGCAAAACATTGCGGATCCATTCTAATGCCCATGTCAGATATCTCGTATCCTAAAAAGTTGATTTGGTTGGTAGAGAAAAAGCACATCTCTAATTTTGCATAAAGTCAATTCATTATGAGTCTACTTAACACCTGACAAATATGATCAATGTAAATAACTGGATCCTTGGAACAGATCAAGATACTGTCTAAATGGACTACACAGAGTAAATTGAGAAAATTGTGTAATATCTCATTCATAAGATTTTGAAATACTGCTGGCACATTTCTTAAGCTGAACAGCACAACGCGGTGTTCAAGATAGCCAAAACGGCATTGGAATGCTGTTTTCCACTCATCCCCTTCACAAATATGCACTAAATTATATGCTCCTTGCAAGTCAATTTTTGAAGTAATACGAGCTTGTGAGAAATGATACAGCATCTTGTAAATAAGGGGTAGAGGATAGCAGTTCTATACAGTGACCAAGTATAGTTCACAGTAATCTATTACCAGATGTAACTCCCCATTTTTCTTTTTCACAAAAAAAATAAGGGCACTCACAGGTGGTAAGGACAAGTGAATAAAACCCATTTGTAACTGTTCATTGAGACAATCTTTTAAAGTATATAACTTGACTTTGGAAAGGGGTAAATGGAACCCTAAGGTACTTTCTTGTTAGGAATAATGTCAATTTTCATATCAAACTTCCTGTGTTCTGGAAGTGTATCTGCTTCAACCTCGAAGAATATCTTATTAAACTCATGATACTTTAAATGTAATGCTACCTTAATTTTTGAAATTTTGATTGGGTTGCTGGAAAATAAATTATCATTCTCTGCTGGGTTATTCTTACTATCCAATACTTCACTAATATTGACTACTTGTCAGTAATTAACTTATATTGTAAGTTAATTCTTTTTTTCTATTTTAGCTGCAGATGTTCCTATTAAGAACATTCTTTATTTTTATGCTAGTCACATTCTCAATAAGTGGCTAGTCATACAATAGGTCAAAAATTAGTAATGTTGTGTTTGAGAAGTGTAATCACTTCTCATAATACAGGTCAAGATATAATGTATAATTGAGTTGTTACTCTCTTACATTTTTGCCTGTTTTGTTGTACGTTCCAACACTACTACATCTAAAGGAATTACTTTGGAAATTTTCAAAAAATTGTCATCAAGAGGAATTATTCCTGTGACCACCAACTTTGGGGCAAGCTGATACACTGCTGAGCCAGATGGAATTTCAATGCACCCAAGAATGAGATATTTTTAGATTGAGATAATATTGAAAAGGTTTTTCAATTGATGATCGGATTGTATTTTCAAAGCCAGTCCAACCTGAGTATAATTTCTGAATGAGAAGAAATGACAACAAATAATATAGATTTAAATTTGACATCAGTTATGGTAAAGAGGCAGTTTACCTGATCCATGATAATTCCTGATGGTAGAGTTGATCTGTCAATAACCTCAAACACAGCAAGTTCCTTTAACAGAGTAAATTCAAGACCCAATTTGACAGCAAAATCTCAATTTATAATTGAACAATTGCACCCCAAATTAACCAATGTTTTCACTATATACTTTGAATTCTAATTATCACTTATTTTGAGTGACACATAGAGACGTTTTGACTTAGATTCGAGTGTTATAGCTATAGAGATATTCAATTTATTGTAATTTGGGGCAGACAAACTCATTTTATGTTGAAGTTTAATTCTTTAAGGCAGTTAATTATATTATGAGAATTCAAACTACAATGTAAACATAGTATATCCTCTTTATTATCAGAATTATGAGTGGATCCGATTAAACGATTATCTCTGGGATTTTTAGTACAACTTCCGTTGCAATTGTTCCCTCAATTCCTCTTTTCACAAGTGTTCTTCACATACTCTGGTTCTCCACAGTAAAGACATAACTGCACATGCAAATGGTTGGACCTTTCCTCCATTGATATAGGACCTCAATACGTCCTGATAACCATATCCTTGACATCCGTGTTTGCAGCTTTGATATTGGAAACTTTGGATCTTGACTTGCCATGGGGTAATATATCGCTGCATAAATATTTACTTTCTGCATTTGCAATTCTTGTTCATATTCTGCATACTGATTATCAATTCATGCCACTAAGTCATGATAAGCATCCAAGTTGTCTGGGTAATTGTGATTGCAAAGGGACAACTTGACCATGTTATTTAGTCCCTTGTAGAATAAGCTAATCGTTGGTGCCCTAGACCAACCCAATTCTATTGTTAAATGTTGAATGTCTAAAATATAAGAGTTGGCTGAATGCTTTCCTTGCTTTAGCTCCAACAGTTCAAACTCAGCTTAGCATGGTCAATTGGTATCTCCAAAAACAACTCAATATTGTTCAAAAATGTAGAAAGTGCTAGGCATCGGGTGCTCCGCCTCCAGATACGGCATGAACCAATCAAATACCATTCTGCAAAGTAATTTCAATGCATAAAGCACCTTAGGAACATTGGATATGAAACGGGAAGGCTGCGAACAAAACACAACTTTGAATTGTAGAATGAAAGCTTTCGATTTTGAGGAATTGCCGCTGAACACGTCTGGGGTTGAAATCTTCGGTTTGCAGTTTGTAGGAATCATAGAGGATGATGGTTTAGATACTGCAACATGCTTCTTGTTCAGTTAATGTTGTAACTGTTTAATTTCTAGCTGTAATTGCTGATTCTACTACAATATCTCACGAATCATTTCGGGATCAAAATCTTCATTCATTTTTGAACCAACACCCTCTTGGCAAACTGTTATGATGCAAGCCTGATATGTACGTATCAGAGATAGAACAAAACAATAACAAGGAAAATGAACACGGTTGTATATTATCAAGTCAATACATGTGTTGTCACAAGTGAATCTTGATAACATATTTGTTCTAAGATATAGGTAAACACAAACAATACTAGACGAACAGTCAGAATCTCCGAATAGAAAGCAGGGCATAACAATCAAATTCTAACACTCCTCCCCCCCTTTGTATTTACTCATGAAGTGACTCTATAACTCCTAGCCATTTTTCCATGGCACTTTAAACGTTTACTCAAATCTATCTGATTAATAAATATTTCTGCCATGTACAATTTTTGGATTAAAGGTGTGAATGTATAAATATACTTCTTGAAATTTGAGTACTAACACAGTTTCTGGATACATTTACTTCAATTTCTTAGAAACATTCAGTTTGTAAAAAGCTGTGGAATACTTACGTCCTAAGGTAGAGTACTGCATAACAACTTATTTCATATTTAATAAAGATGAAATATTTTTTAAAAGCATTGCACATTGAAACAGCAAAATATCACTGCTGTCAGAACTAGTTTTAATGAGATGAACAATAAAAGGAATATCATGTTTAGTATAACATTTTAAGCATAATATTTTAGATTTTCAAGAATATTTTGGCCTAGTTAAAAATTGTACTAAAAATTTGCATCATATTCAAATATAATGACTCTCCAAATCCGATAAATTGTAACATTTCAAAAGAGGCACCAAACTCTAATACTACAGAATTTGTGACAGTATCAGAATTCATATTATGGTAAACCTAACACCAGTATCAGAAGTTACAGTTCAGAATTGCTACTGGAAAAGGTATTTAATAGCAACACCATCAGGCAAAGTTGAGCATAGCCATGGTACTACATGGGGAACTTTTACTGCTGAGTGCTATGGTGACAAATACGCATTCGCAAGTCCTCATGGTCTCTATCTTTGTGATGACAATGGAGTAGTAAAAGCGGATAGGAAGAATGTTTCGAAGTGGGAACTATTTGATCTTAGGCGTATAGATAATGATGGCCATAAGTTTGTAATCACCACACACCGTGGAGTATGCTTGGCAATAGATGACTCGTGCAAGATCGTAACGAAGACTCCATCAGGAAACTTGAGAGAGCAATTCTATATAGCTCTTGCTGTCTAAAATATTTTGAGAAAGGGTCATATATGTACATATGAATATATTTCATGGTCATGTTAGTGCTAATATTTTATTTGAGTTTGACCTATTGCATGACAATGAAATGATGTTTGCTTTTATAAGTTAAGTTTTGGAACTCAGAGAGATGTTTTTTTAAGAATCTAAAATGTATAAAGCACTTAAGTGCCAAAAACTTAGCATGATGACTATCCGTTATGACTCGCCAAGCTTATTCCTGTCATCCACTATGAAAAGAATATAGGATGTTTTACAATTCGATATTCATTCAATCTCGATGGGACCATCTGTGCAAGTTACTGTTCAGAATTGCCAATGGGGAAGGTATATCATTGCAAAGCCAACTGGACAAATTGAATCTGCTGCCGGCAACTGCACAGAAGCTGGCAAGTTCTACGTGGAAAAGCATGATAGCAAATATGCATTTCGAAACGCGCGCAACTTATACTTGAAAGATGACAATGGCCGTCTTACTGTAAATAGTGACAAAGTAACGAATCAGGAACTCTTTCAACTTCTTCGCGTAGATAGCATCTCTCATAAGTTTACCATTGTCACATATGAAAATTCTTACATTTCGATGGATAAAGCAGGCACAGTCTCAGCAAGGAATCAGATTTCGAGCCCTTTGGAGCATTTTTTCATATGTATTGCTGTCTGAATGGTGGATGCCAGTATTAAGTGTATACACTTAATTATAAACGAAAACTCATACTGCATTTAATGTCAATATTTTCTATTTCGAAAACGAAAATTTTCATAGTATGGTTTCGAGTCTCATTGAATCTATGTTAAACTTTTTCATTTTTAATTTTTGGCCTTTTTAATTCAATGCAACATTAATTAATGGTATTGGATCAATAAATATAGATTTTTGATAAAGCTGGTGTCTATGTTATACGTTTATTTATCGTACTTAAATAATCCATAAAATATTACATGAGGTTATAGCGTAGTACCACGAAAAACTGATTTAATTCAAGATATTTTAATCTCAAAAGATCTACTATAATATGATACGTCGGATGTCTCGTATAGCATTTTAATATTTTTTAAGATATAAATTGAATTGGCATTAGGTTTGTTAAATCTTACCTTCTCGAAATAAATTGAATTGGCATTAGGTTTGTTAAATCTTACCTTCTCGAAATAAATCGCATATTATTTCACAATCCTACATATACTTCACACCTCTGTCTACATCAATTATTCAAACTCACTAATCACATAAATCGGCAACACATTCAGAACATGCCATGCCTTAATAATGCTCAAGATTAAAAGGTTAAATTCATATCAACGTTTATAGATAGGATTGATATGTCTGATAATATTAAAAATTGCTCTAGTTTCAAAATTTTACACAAATGATTTTCGAAAAATAGCAAAGCCTAAACTTAAATCCTTCGAAAAATACCAGCATAGAACTTCATTCACAATTATAATTTTGCAGCACTACACTGTTGTATCAGTAACACTTGGAGATATTTGCTTAGCAATCTCGAGCTAATTAAAGAGGCATCGAATAGGATTTCCAGTACTCAAGTACAAGTGACTATTGAATGGCGATGGTTACACAAGTGCTTGGATTATGATCTCTTAAGATTGAGATAAAGGAACCATAACTATGGATCTTGAGCCACCTTGTTTTCCAAGTCAACATTAATCAAACATTACCCAGTGAGGGTCCAACCCTTGCCAAAACCCTCTCATGAGATTCGCCGTATGATATTAAAACAACTACAATACTGTGATCATGCATTTCTATTGGTTCACAAAGTACCGATAACAAACTAAAGTTGAGAGGAAAAGTAAACTCTTTAGAATTGAAAAAAAAACTTAATCATCTAGAAATCTACTTTGTCCCCCAAAATTGTGCCTCCAGCGAAAAGGTCATAGTTATGAAAATATGCATAAATATATGCAAAGTATGGCATGAACTTTTGTTTGGAATTGCATTCCGGGGTGAAGGTAAAAAAGCTTCCATCATTGTAAAAATAAATCAATCTGCATAATAAAGTTTTTTTCTGCATTGCCATCCACAGACTCTTCCAAACAATTTATTGTGATTTTATCAAGCAATCAATTTCCTCAACATTAACACCATTAGTAATATCAACAGAATTTGTCGCAAAAAATCGAGATCTAGCTAAAATCTGTTTCCGATTCACAACCTGTCTGTACGTAGGCATACATTCCAATAATGTTTGATCATTTTTTCTCTCCAAGTTAGACTGTACAGTATTAATTGCATCTCTCGCACCCGTGCCGTTTGTTAATAGCAAGTCAAAATCAGATCTTAATAGGGGGTGAATGCCGGGGGGTACGTTGCTATTTTGAACTGAGCTGTGGTCATCGTCAGCCAGTTCTAGTGTATATCGGTCGTCCGATTCTTCATTTAGGCGCAAAAAGACTGGACAGTCGATGTGGGAATTGCATGCATAGGTGATCCGTCGTAGCCCTTCATTGTTTAAATTTGCATACTTGAAAATGAACTGATTATCTCGAAAATTTCTTGCTGCGGCTTTTGCACTTTTTTCAGAATCAAATGAGCCAGGTAAAGGGATAAATTCAATGTTTTTCTTCCTAGTTCTCCTTGTCCCTGTTGCAAAAAACATAGTGCATGTACCCACAACATATTAAAAACTGGGTATCCAAATATAAATAACAAATCCCAAAATGGATTAAATACTAGGTATACTTAGCCTATCCATCGATGACTTAAATCATTTTGTACAAACCTAGAACATATTGAAAACTGGGTATCCTGTCAAAAACTCGATGTCTACATTGTCCCCAGAATCATTTCTCAAACGAAAGGTCATAATTATGGAAACATATATGAAAAGCTATACTTTTCAGATAAATATATAGAAAATTTAGCATGACCTTGCATTTGGGACAAAATTCTAGGATCAAGCTAGGGAGAAACTGCTAAAAAACACAATGTATAAACCCGTTAAAACTGGATATCCTTTGGCCCATCCCTCTTAAAAAGCAATATAAAAAACCAAGAGCTCATTAATAACCAGGTGTACTTATACTCATTCCCGGATTTAAAAAAAACTTTGTATAAACCCAGAGTATATTAAAACCGAGTACCCTTTAGCCCAACCGCTTTAAAAAAGAGTGCCTTTAGGTGGCATACATTTAGTTAAATAAGCTGTATTGAGAAAACTGGATTACTCTTAGCACAACCCCCCCCCCCAACAAAAACAGTTTTTTAACGGGTATAAATTGGGGAAAAAATGGTTTTCAGATATATCATACATAAATGCATGTTGTTGACAAAATCTGCTATTTAAAATTGTTTCTAAATCAATCTAATCGCATTCTCTTAAAAATACAAAGTTCATTTTACGTAACATTTTCATGATAATTCAATTTAAAATATCTAAAGTAACAGAATTTAACTATTTTTGTGCGTAAAATTTCTCACACAGGTACAATTTTTAAATGTGAACATATATTTTTCTTAATTTTTTTCTTGCCAAAATTAAGTACAAAGGCGTCTATCAAATTCATTCCTTACATCCAAAAAATCTAATGCTAAACATCGAGAGAACAACTTTTCATTTAATCCAAAGTTTACTGTTCCTTTGGATAGCAAGTGCAGGATCACTAATCTCTAAGGATAGTAATAAAACTAATTGTAAAGAAACTTTAGAGAAAGGATTGAAATTTTTTTTATACTCGTACATGTTGTCAGTTGTAACTCACCTGCAACCGAATCAGTGCTCATTTTTTGTTTGGAAGGATGATACTCTGTATCATTCGTACTATAGACTTTTTGATCTTCGCTTATACTCATATTATTTTGACTTATCTCTTCCGTAGACGTTTGGCTGCTTGAAGAGTTGCGGGAAGTAGAAAAAGAAGGACATGGTCGTTTTTTCAAATTCATCTTTTTTGGGCGTCCGTATGTACACAAAATTTTTTTATGAACGCACTTGGAACACGGTGTCTGTCCGTCACATTTTATCTAAAAAATTGCAAATGCATATAATGAATTGATGATGATTTTGAATTTGAAGTAAAAAACAGCAAAGAGGGAACAAATGAGAAGAAAAAACAGAGTGATATTTGCTGCATTGGAATTTATTGTATTTGCATCTAATCTTTCATTTTGAAAGATGACACACTATAACCTTAATGCAAAAGATGTTGTCTAAATTAACAAATTTGTTGCATAATAATAATTGACTACAGCTTCCTCTAAACAATATGAAAGCGTAGAATAGGCCACTGAAAAAGAAAGTTTTCAATACAATAAATATGTTACTACGGTCTTACACTAAATAGAGAAACGTATTCTTATATCCGCACCATCGTTTAGTTCAGACTCGGCAATAACAAACATAATATAAATCAATCAACATTCTGACTTGTGACGTTTCAATAATCCGAACAAATAACATGCTGCTTTATTGGAAGCATTATTCTATTCAAATTAATTAACTAGCTTTCCAACATTTCCAAATTACTAAGTTTCGATTTCAATGTTTTTATATTCAGGGTAAGACCACAGTAAAAATTTCAAAAAACGAAAATGTACATTGCTGACTTTTCAGCACATTATGAGTTCATTTTTGTTGAAAATTTAGAATAATTTCTGGAAGGTAAAAGAGATAATAAATAATGCAGTGTTCTATTTAGCACTTTTAACGCTGCATAATTATATATGTAAATAAAGTTACCTTCCTCTTGAAGCATTCATTGCACCTTGTCATATTCTCGAGAGGCATCGAAATTCCAGAAGTCTTTGATAGCACGATTTTTCTGTGCCTGACCTATATTCATCATTACATGTAGATAATAATACATCAAAATACATTTCTTGATTCATCGGCTAGTAAGTAATAATTTATATAATACGTGTTATGTATACTACGCTTCATATGTAACAAATTTGTCGGGACTATCGAATTGATTTACTGTATCCGAATCTTTCTGTTGATCTACGAAGTGAAAATTTATCAAAAGTGAACTTTTTGTATCCAAAGTTTACAAAAATTTGATTCTGATAAGTTATATCTTATTTATATAATACTATTTTAAAAAGTTAAAGAAAATGCTATTACGATATGGGGTCTCATGAGCAAACAAAGATGAAGTACTATTATGATTTCATGGTATTGCTGCACAGTTGACAACATTTCGAGTAGGTAAAATTTCCAACGTCAAGACTGGAATTAATATGCACAAGTCCAAACTAAACAAATCATCGCACCCTGTATAGAAGTTAGGTATGAATTAAGTCCATAAACTGTCCAAGTTGCTATGATTCACTTAAATTCAACGGCCAAATTATGATCTAGGTCTTAAAATGTTAAAAAATTTCACACCTTTCAATAATCAATTCTACTACTTTCAGAACATTCCGAAATACATCACGTCCTGTTATTCAATTTATCTACAAAAATGATTTTCATATAAAAAGGGCAAACTCTTTTGCAGAAACAGAAGAAGATATGAATCTTATGGGTGGAAAAAAGATGCAGATAAATATATATGTATATTGTACACTATATTTTCGAGCATTAAAAAGTCCATGCACTGTAAACTTCGAATAAAACAAATTTATTTATATAACCGAAATAACTTGTATGCAAAATTTGGAACTCAGCTTGAACACCATATGACTCTTTCATTTATATATAAAGCACGACCAATACATAAGACAATACATCACCTGATCGATCCTAGGAAGTAGCTCAATTAAATTTGAGCCTTCCCGTAGCAAATCCGCGCGAATTAATTTCAATGTTTTTTTAGGGCCTAAGCCGCCTTTTAAAAGCTTATCAAAATCATTTTTCAACAGGGGGTGAATACCAGCCGGCACCGCCGGATTGACTACTGCGCTGTGGCCCTCATTGCAAATTTCAACTCTATATAGGTGGTCTGATTCCTCAATGATACGGAGCACTACAGGGCAGTCCAAGTGTGAATCACAGCCATAATTTAATTTTTTGTGGTATTTTGTATTACTGTATTTCCACTTAAATAAGAAATCTTCATAAGTTTGCACAAATTTTTTTGCTTCAACTTCTGTTTTAAACGACTTAGGAATTGCTGTGAATTGCAATCTTTTTCGTTTCTGAACATTTTTTCCTAAACTTAAATTTATTGATACATCTGAACCACTGCTTCTAGATAGGTACGACTGCCTTTCAACACTGATACAACCAGTTCTAGTAGGTAACAAAAAGGATTGACAGGCCTTATGAGGGGGCATTTGGCCCTCAGCACTGAAATTATCATTGCTGTTGGCCGAGCTGGATGGTAGCAAAGTGCAAGAGGCCTCTGAGTTTTCTGTAAAATCGGATTCTACAATAGAAAAAATATCATACACTTAAAAGAAGGCTTAATATAAAAAAAGCAAATAGAAAATGTTTTGATCAAATTAAGTCATAATTATCCAAGCGCCTTTAGCAGTTCATGCCATCTTTTTTGTCAGCTGGTGATATTATTCATTTTTTAACATCAGCATGTTACCGAAAAATACAAAAATGGGATATAAAATAGGAATAGAGTCTATTAGATTTGAATTCTGTATCAATGCTTTGTTTTAACTAAAATCTTAGACAAAAAAATTCCATACAATACTCTCAATTTTTGTTAACTTAAAAATCATTTTGAGTTGCTTGAACCGGTTTTAAAATAAATAAAGAACTATCGAAAACACAAAAAATGTGTTGCTTATAAACTTCAAAAGTAAAACAGTCTTTAAGAAATAGAGAGGCCGAAGTAAATTTTCATTTTTCAGTCAAATATGACGTTTATCACTATAATGCTAGGCACAGAAGTCAAAATACATGTAATTAAACGGAAACCAGAATCTATTTTAAAAATGGAAACGAACAGTTCACTAAATTACTTCAAGTTCTTTTGCTGTTGAATGGAAAATCAAAAAGATTCTTTTATTTCTTTATACAGAATGACGTCACCAATCAAATTCAAGCCTAATAATAAAAATTATACCTAAAATTCATATTGACCAAAATTAATGCACACAGACTAAACATAAGAAAGTAGAAAGCATGATGGCATCTGGTTAAATTTACTACAATCTACATAGATACCACTAGAGATGCCTAGATATATATTATTCTGTGTTGATGCTGACTTGCATAGTATACTGTCCTTCACACTAACCACCATTTAATTATGAAATTACAGAATAAGCTTCTAGAATAATTCTACGGTGAAGAATAATTGCGTACTTTTCAAATTCTATATTATCCCTCTGTCTTTTCCTATTTTCTCTCTATTGCTTATCTGAACTAGTGAATGGATGGTGAGACTTATAAAATCGTGTTGTGGACACTAATTTATATCATTAAAAATCTTGGAAAAAATTCAGATGCTAAAATCACTACGAAAGTCCATACCAATACAACCGAAGTGGACGGGTTTTGATTCGCATTAATTTATTGTAACAAAAATAATGTTGGGTGGTTAATACTGCTCTTATGGAACATTTATTAACGTGCACGAATTAGATCCCGAGCTACTGTAATAATGTTATCCACACAAAATTCTGTGGGTAGCGTAGCCCTTCACATAGAATTTGATCTCCTTTACCTGGATAGTCAGGTTGTCTGCTTGGTACATTATCAACTTCGATATTACAGTGCATGCATGGAATTTGCATTGACGTGCATGTGCCATCTAGCAGGCTGCCATTGCAGTTAATCTGTAACATAAACATTGACGAGAAAATCTTAAAAAGAATATGAAAGTCAAATTTATACAAATATTTTCTATTTGCTGCTGTCAAAATGATGAAATAGGATAGGAAATTTTTTAATTTTATCTGTCAAACGATTCTGAACTGATTTCATAGTTTGTACGATTCTCCTGGTACCATGAATCCACAGTTCTATCATAGCCAGCTTAAATCATACCATTTTTGTCCATTATAATTAGTAAGTACATATGATGGAATTAAAAAAAAAGATACAACTGTCAAATCAATACATTGAAAAAAGCTTTCAGTTTTTTCATTGATGGTAGTCATGTAAAAGATCTTCATATTAACATCTACAAAATTTGTCCTTCAGGATACAAAATCAGGAACACTAGTTTTAATATAATTTAGTGTAATGTCCACTAAATAGTTATACTATATAATTGAATTTATACCAAATTTTCTTATAAAAAATGAAGAATTCGGTTTGTTTCACTATCCATAAGCATACGCTTTATAGACAATCAAATACTGGAAACATGTTTGAATTATTTTTCTGCTCATAACGAGTTCATTTCAGTAAAAATATTATATTTCAAAATTACTTATGACAGGTTAATTTTGGTTGAAAAAATTTCGCAAAATATTCTACACTTTTACCCCACCTTTTGCCTGCAGCATCCATTACGATTTTTTGTTATTTCAGATTTCGGAGATGCTTCTAATCCTCGTTTCAATAAAACCAGCTTTCTATTTTTGACTTGGGAATAAGTAGGGAGCAATTTCAACTTATTATGATCAGTTTTACGCTCTAGATCTAACCGAATTGCTTTAAGCGTTTTGTTGGGGTTACATCCGCTTGCAAGCAAGGTGTCAAAATCTCTCTGCAAAAAGAATTTGAGGTACACTTTCAAATACGAGACTCATAAATACATATGTAATGTGATGAAGGTGTGCAAATCAATAGTGTAGGCCACTCAACAGAAAGAAAGATTTCAAGAACAAAATAAAAAATTCTGCAAAAGGATATTTGGATGGTTAAAAACATGCCTCAGAACTTTTCATATAATAACAAATTCATTTTTGATGAATGGATAAGATTCAGAATAGTTCTGGAAAGTTAAAATGACCAGCTCAATGTATTATTATTTTAAAAGCATATCAGAAACCATAGCAAAATAGTTAAAATCTCCCTGAAAAATGAATAGAAATAAAAATAATATCAACATTTTATGTATCAACTACATCAGCAAGTAGTAAGACAGAAAATTAGTAATAATTAAAACAGACAAATGCGACAAAGACTGCTTCAACTCTCTTATGTAACAATTTAAAAACATAATAAGTACATTTATGCATTGAGATTTTATTAAATGGATATAGCAATGGTTAACAAACAACTCGACATGAACGCGTAGAATAGATCACAAAAATGTTTTTATTTTGTTGATCTTTCGTAAATTATACTAAAATGTAACCTTTCAGCAAAAATGAAGGCATTGTGAGTTGAAAGGTCACCAAGGAACATTTCATCAAGTTAAATCTTCATCAGCGATGTAATTATGGTTCTTAAAATCATTCTTTCTAAATTTAGTGACTTATTCTACAATAACGCCCAATTTAAATCAAAAGCAATACATATCTGACATATTGAAATAATATAGAGAGCCGGAATTAAACAATTCTACCTGTAGTAACGGATGAATATCAGCATTATACGCCGGATTTTCAACAGTGCTATGTTCATCATTGCTCAATTCCATTGTGAAAAGCTTATCAGCTTCCTCGATGACTCGCAGCCTTACTGGACAATCAAGATGAGAATCACACGAATATGCAAACTTTTTTCTGCCAGCTGCGCTCAATTTTGTTTGCATCCACTTAAATTGAAAATCTAGAAATGTTCTTGCAACGGCTCGAGCCCCATCTTCTGTTTCAAATGAGCCGGGTAAAGGTGAAAATTTCGAGCTTTTCTTGTTAGAATCATTTAACTTTTTGCTGCCGACAGGCTGATTTGTATTATAATTTAAATTATTATAAGGATTCATTGGAAGGGACATAGGAATATGATCTGACGTAGTCAGATCATTGGTAGGATTTGGATATTTGCATACAGGGAGGTGTGAAACATAAGAGTTGCTATAAAAGGGGGAACATAGCTGAGTATATATACACTCAGTTTGAGGCATATTACAAGGATGAAAATATGAGGAAGCAGCTATGGATTGATCCTGATAATTGTAATAAGGGAAAGCTGGCAGTCCTGAATACGTGTAAGACTGCATTTGTCCCACATTATAATGGGGATGAACATGCTGATTCTCAGTGTATAGGGGATTCGATGGATTGTTCATTCTAGAATATGGACCAAACTCACTTTGATAGCCATGATGCGAAAAAAGACTCGGGTGAGCACGCGCAGTGTGTTTATAATTACTGTGGTAAGAGAGAAGATTCGGCCGGGAATAGGTAACCTGGCTTTGTTTGTGATGTTTACTTAACAGTTGAGATTGAGCTGAAGTCATCGGATTTTGGGCGTCATTGGCGCATATGGAACCGTCATGATAATATTCAATGGGGCATACGCTAGAGCTCGGTTGATCATCTGGAGGAGATCTTTTTTTCTTCTCTTCAATCTGACATTGATAATGCAAATCAATAAGAGACGAATGAATGTAACAATAATATTAAATGATATCTATAGAACTAAAATAGAGTAGTTTTTACACGCTGAGATATAAAACTTGTGTCGCACTGAGTTTCGCACATTGGCTTCATATTATATTGAGCGATCATAGATCGTATCAACAAGCGATGAGTGAAAGAGTGAAGTGCACTAGGAATTATATCTAAAATGTAAGCGAGGAATAGCAAAATAATTTCTACCTTCTTAGCACTTACTTGACCAGACTCGCCACGTATATCACTGTGTACGTTCAATTCCGCACTTAATTCTCTTGGCAGATTTGATTCCATCAATGTATCTGAAATTTCATTAACTTCAGCTACAAACGCCGTATGATCTGGTGTGTAGCTACGTGTCAAATCAATATCACTATCCATATAAATGCTTTATATTAGATTGCCAGCTGGGATCGCTTTCTTTTTCTCACGAAATTCTATTGTAGATAATCAGGCAACGCAGATGGTCAAAGATTTTAAAAATTAAAGCGCACAACTGCATGAAAATAAGCTGGTGAAACTTTCCGGTTAAACTAAAAGGCTGAATACATTACGGCCTATTTTCTGTAGCAACTGCCTGCAGGTGTGGTGAAACGAATACTCAACGTAAACTATTGGTCACATAACGATGTAACTTAAGTCGGATGCCTCGTATCTCTGAACACACTGACAGGCCGGACAGTGGACAAGAAAACGGGCAGTTTCTGCATTTCTATCATTCATAGATGGATACTTGTATACAACATTGAACAAAAAAAATATTGCCACACTTTAATGGGCAGTAATGTCGTGTTGATTTATATTATATTGACAAGAAATCATTTCCAGTTTTCATTTGCTGGCGATCTTAGTTCTAAAATAGGTTTGGTAATATTGCATGCCACTATTAAATTGAAGAAACTACTAATACAATCATACCCACTATACAGAAGAGCATTCTTTCCAACACATCTGTTATAAGTAAGATAGTTTCATAAACAATAGTCAATACTTTGTAAATATAAACGAAGTGGGCATTTCAAAGTTACACTTTGTCCTAATCATACTTAACATTTAAGAGTCTAAAAAGTCCTGATGACAAATTATCAAGCATTTTTTCCATTTTTTAAATTTAAACTAAAATCTTGCTGATAATTTTTTCAGAACTAGATATTGGAAATTTGATTCATATCCTGAAACTAACTTAAAACTTAGAAGATTTTTTGGTTTTCTTCTAATTCATGTAAGTTAATTACTCAACAATCTAGTTCACATTCTACCATGAAGCATTGCAAATTTAAACTGTTATAAAGATTTTTTTATACAAGCACACATTTTAGTGTAGAAAACTTGGCATTTTTACTATTTCCAATTGACATAGTCAGTGGAAATTGAACTCAAATCTGTGTATCTCATCAAAGGAAAGACTTATCTTGCATGGAATATGTTAAAATACTGCAGTCAAATAAACAGCTTGGTTGATACATATTACAGCAAATGTACAATTTCGATCAAAACATGAAATTAACGTGTAGGACAGAAACATATTGCAAAAAAAAATCTAGTTATGAGTTGCGTACATAACAGTATGAATTTCTATACAGCAACAGTTATATAAAAATAATCACGTTCATCTCCAGAACTTTTTGCTAGCACCAAGTTTAATTTGTCGTCCGTAGATATGCACATATTATTGCATGTCTTGATGATAAATTTTTGTCCGTCACCACCCGAAATTCGAACTAGAGTAAATAGCGTTGCGTTAGATACTTTTGATTGATTTGCTACAAGCTTTCCATCAATTTCGCCAACATAAAAACCATGCATACTTTTTAAGGTACATTTATCACCTTGCATTTCAATGAGAAATAATGCACATGACATGCAATGCCCAGTTTCTAATCTTCCTAATTTTGTTGCAGTTATATATCTTTTTGAGAAGCAGTGCTGTACAGTCATGCATAGTTGTGATCCAGAACTTCCCATGTTAGATTAAGTCAGTGGAAAATGTTCCAAAAAATATTTTAAACTAGAGCTGCCTAATCTTCTGCATTGTGGACTATAAGGAACAAAAGTAGAATTTGATGATGTGCTACATAAGCTGGAGTGTCACAACAGTATTCATAGGCCTTAAAAATATGTGCAAAAATAAAAATAACAAAATATCAAATTACTGTGCTTAGTCAAGTTTTGAGAATTTTTTGTTTGGACTTAAAGACATCTCTTCACAGAAATTGAATCATCATTAATCAGCCACAAATTTTTTCAATAGCATTTGAGTTCATTATCAAAATAGCATTGGTGCTGTGTAGGCGTAGGGAACAGATAGGTTGTGCCAAAACCGGTATGCTAAAACCATTCAAATGCATCAAAAGTTGAAAGAGAGAAGACATTATAGAGCATTAAATGAGCCTACCAATAAATGACAGAGATGCATTGAACTCTTTCTTGTATCAGGCGAGTATCTAAGTTATATTTCTCTTCTCATGAATAAGTTGGACTTGGAAAATAATTTATTGTGCTGGAACAGCACAACTATGTCAGTTTTAAATTATTAATGCTATTTTGATTCGCCTCCAAATTTTATAATGAATTCCTTTTAACACAGCTTACAAATATTTTCAGGTTTAGTGGTATACTTTGCAACTGTAAGTGGTTTCATGATGGCCATGAAAATTAAAAATTATCTTTTGTCAAGTACATGCAGCACGCACTACAAACGAATTCAGTACTTTTTAAATTTGAAGCACTAAAAAATATGAGATATGTTATCTGCATTGAAAGATCATTAAATTTTCTACCTGCATTTTGCAAGATTGTATGGGAATCTTGTCAAGAAACCGGTCATCAATGAAATTTTTGTAGCGAAATGTTCATACTGTAATTGTGTGGGTACATACAATATGACAAAAATCTAACTGTATAAATGTACCATCAATGAATAAAATTTACAAAGATCAAATTAGATAAATAGTGATAAGAATTAAAATGCTATGCAACTTTTCTTAATCACTTGCGCACGTATGCACATCTCTTAACGATTACAATTAATTGACGTTAAAATCCAGTTATTTAGACGTGGAATTCCATGTACAATATTCCACAGAAGCAGTTTTTTCATTAAGATTTACTTTATATGTCTTAGAATATTATTTTTAGGCACAGTACCCCTCTCTAATATGTTAGTTAACTCAGTGACAGTGTTATATTTATCTGCAACTTAAACTCGTCACAGGACAAGGAGGGGAAACTAAAAAATTTTCACTTTTTTTTATTCATTGTTTTGTCGTAATCATTCGGTACTTTTGCTATGTGTTCTTTTGAGTAAAATTTTGTGGTAACTGAATTTCATACCAAAGTGCAAAATAGGCAAACTTGCTCTAATTCTCTCTAAAGACTGTAGCAGACATTCTCATCAGAATGGGAACCAGAACGTTGCAAAATGGAATTACAGCGATAAAACAGCATAAGCACATAAAAACATTTCAACATTCCAAGAACTAATGCTGCCTAAGTATAGACGAAGCAATATCCACTGTCGAGTCAACATCCCTGTCCCACGAACAAGGGGGAACTATACCCTTGCTTCTATCCGATGACTTCCCAAGGCGCGAATCGTCAAGAGCAAGAGCATTGTTCACATCCTTCATGCGTTTTGCAAGTTTCATAGTCTCTTCAATCTCGTTCTACAAGAAATGAACCAAGAAGAAAAAACTTTGAGGGCTATTGTAAAATAGATACAATCTACACCCCCCCCCCCTTAAATTCAACCACCATTCAGTCAAAATGTCAAAGATACAACTAAAGAAATACCAGAATAATAGGTACTTGCTGAAAGCAGCATTTTTTTAACTTGCTAAAATTAGTATGCTATATCTTCAATTTTTCGAAAAATTATCCATTTCTTGTTACCTTTTAACGGGTGCCTCTTAGAATATTGATTTACAATAATAACATTTATGTGAGTCTTAGAAGTCTGCATTGACCTATTACATTGAGAACAATCCAAAAGTTCTTTTGAAAATATTTTCTATTGGTTAACATTTAATCTACTTAGAGACAAAGCTTTACCAGTGATTTTTAAACCACCAATCTTAAAGCTAAAAAAAATGCTGAAAATTTTGTTAAAAAACAATGGATAAAATATAATAAATTCAATTACTAAATTGTAAAACTAACAGTTGAATACAAAATTTATCGGAAAAATGCGATTTCTCAGAAACTTATCTACACTGTCGCAAGTTTAGCAATCTAATTACAGCATGAAGACAATTTTAAAATTTAGTGGAAAATTAGCGCAGTCATGTTTTATTAAAAATTTTCATGACATCATTTTGTACCTTAAAACTTTGCATGTACATACTGGAGGTATCCATATCCGACGAATCATCATCCATAAAATGCACAATAGACTTTTCTTTCGGAAATTGTTCGATTTTTATATGAATCGACCCTTTCGATACCTTGAGATAAATATAAGTACACCATAACTTATAAAATTACCATTTCATTAACATACAAGGCGTTTTAGATTTTATGTAAATGAACACCAATGCAAATGCAAAAAACAAATTTATGTCTAAATACATATGCGTAAGCATCAAAAGCTAAATTTAGAAATTACTAATATAATTTATGCATATTTCTTTAAAAATGAATATATAAATGCGTATACTCAAGCACTTAAAATCTCAATGCATGCATTAAAAACTACAAAAAATGCATTTCTTAACGCATAATTACACCAGAATAAATTTAAAGGGGTAACTTTGAATATGTTCATGTGTAGTTAAAGATTCAGTTTACCAACTGTTTATACGGGCGCATATAAGCAATTATAGATCATCCGATCGCATTGCGGCCTTTCTTACTTTTCCATAAAAACATTATTATTATTGACCAATAAACATATTTAAAAATAGATAAAATTTTAATAGAATATTTACTACACACCATATTCAACAACTGTTCTTCTGCAAGTTCGATGTTCGATACACTGAGCTTCTTGGCAATATCCTTCAAGGTAAATAAAGAATACGTAATTGAAATAAGGAACTACAGGTACATGTAAACGAAAATTTGAAGCTCTTAAATATCAAATTGCACTAAAGCTAAGACCAATCAGAACGTAAATTTCAATATCATTTTATATGAATCAATGTGATCGGGCAAATTTTAGGGGATTAGGAAAATTTGAGGAAAAATAAAAGTACCCATAGAGCAATTCCTATATTATTCAAAATACAATTTACTATTGAAACAATATTCTCGGGATGTCCAGAAAAAGATTGAAAATGACAAGTGTTTATTACACCACAACTCATATGCAATAGCTTACTATCAATACTTTCTTAATATTCAAAAACATCTCAACAATGTTGTCTCTTTGTTAATTCACAGCTTTCAAAGACAATTTCTTTTATATTCAAGTATGTATGCATGTATGAATGCAAATTACCTCTAATGATAAAGTCAAGTAGGCATGAGTCAGTTTTAACAGTTTCATGCGCTTATGAGTAGCGACAACTTGATTAGCCAAGCCGAGATTTCCATCTTTTATTAAAATTCGTTCAGATGAGTTGACACATGTCTTAAGTTGTTGATGGTCGTCTGAGCCAAATGCCTTTTCAATTTCTGCAAAATCAAAATGAAATAACATTATACATTTATGATTAACAGTATGATGCATATTAAATGTCAGATATAACGAAATTACTTTTTGCAAATAAGTCATGTCGTGCTACATTCCATTTTGCATATTTGAATTTGACAAATTTCGGATATAAGAAATTCATTTCTAGTCCCGATAGATTTTTTGTTTCCAAAGTTTACTGTAATAAAAACTGTAAAAACCGAATTATTTTTACCAGCATACTTTCTAAGGAAAAAATGATATAATTTGTCAAATGTTTTGTATAAACATATTTTGATACTTCAAGTAGAATGTATGAGAAATTTTATTTTGGTATATATTTTTACTTTATTTGCATTTTTTAGGATGACAAAAAAACTAAGTATATATGCAGCTCAATATTTTAAGTTTCTATAGTAAAAAAATATTCCTGAAGTTATTTTTTAATTTTTTCCTTACCTACATGGTACATATTTTTGAAGAATACGGAAACAAAAGTTTGAATAATTCTTGAAATGAGCAGAGTACTCTAAAATACGTAAAAATTCAAAATTCCAAGTCAACTTTCACAAATTGCGTAAATTATGAATGAAATACCGATATATATATTAAGTAGACCAGCGAGTCCCCTTGTTACAGCCACAGATGTATAAGGAGGGCATTGTGGCGCAGCATTTTTTAATATTAATCCTACTAGAATTGCTTTTTTCCTTGCCTCCACAGCTAACGAGCTACAAAAGGATATAAGAAATCTCTATCGAATCTTTGCTCACGATGGTATATATTTGTATATTTAAATGAACCTGTACTTCAATGAGTATGATTATGAATATAAGTACGTATGTATTTACGTATATATTTGCTTTCTAAATGCAGCCAATACAAATTGAAAGTAATTTTATTTGCCCAGTCCTTAGAGCTTGGCCTTTTTTAAGTTACACCCTTCATATCAATAGAATTCAAAAATGGAACAATTTTATCTACTTATATACAACCTGTTTCCAAGTTTTTCAATCCACACTATATAATATTTGCGCTTACACTAAAGAATTCAATATTATCGTTGGACACAGAAAATGATCCATTATTGCTTACGATTCATTATAAATTTGCCATAATCAAGCAAACATGCACTTGCATATCAGTATAGTGTATAATATTAACGTATAAACATGGTACATATATGCACCATGATTATTTGGAATTCTGCACAGTCACTTCATTTTAACAGTTTGAAAACATGAATCAATAATATAAAAAAAGTCTGATTGTCATCATGTACTGAGAAGCTAACGTACAGGCACATACTTTTGAAATTGACATTATAATTAATAATTCACCTAATTTGCTGTGCAGGAGCAGAGTACACCATTTGTAAAAAATCAAGCGCATCTTTCCACCGTTTTTGACCTAACTCATAAGTTCATGATTAATATGAGCTATGCAATTGACACTATTTTGTTTGAGTAAAATTCCATATACATTTGAACCAATATTCGAAAGTTTACATTACATTATAGCAATTTACAAACTTTTTACATGTTCTAAATATGTTATGAGCTTTTAGTGATTCTATTGCAAGAGAGATTGAAGTTACACCGGCGTACCATTCGCATACCGATATCGCATAAGCCCTGTGTTCAAACTGAATATCAGCATACTGAGATTTGAATTTGTTGATAATCATTGCATTAGTCATTTCAAATAAATGTATCGGTGTAAAATTAATTAACCTATGGCTCGAGTTAAGGTATCAGATTCTCTTGGATTGTAACAACAAAAGTGTTGATTCATACAGTTGGATTCTATTCTTCTCTACAATCGGCATTATCCACAAACGTGAACAAATTTCAATTTCACTAAGATTTAATAATAAGCCTGAAATGAATCCATTCCGTTTTAATTATCTCTACCAGTTGTATTGGTTGGTAGTTAAAAATCGTCGGTGAACTAATTAAAGAATGTTTATTTTTATGTGTACACCGGTGTACCGCCGATAGCCACTTAATATTTTTCTTGCACTGTATAGTATACATAGTATATTGATATATATTAATATAATATAAACAATGTTTATGTGAAAAAGCTCATACAGTGCACAAGCGAAAACAACATTTCAAACTAAGTATTGAAAAAATTACAAATAAAATGACAAAAAACCAACAAATATTGAAATAATTTAAAGAAATTCAATAAAAATAAAAATTCAAATATTTACCTATGTATATGGCTCCCCCAAAGTAAAAGTATTTTAAGAAGTGCTGAGGAGCTAAAGCAGTTCTTTTGGGATCAACCTTCAGACAAAAATGTAAATAAATAACCCCACACCGTAAGCTGACATACATAAGAAAATATGTATAAATATTTACGAGGAAAATTACCAATATATCAAATCTTAAAATCTCTAATTAAATTTTAAAAATTTATGAATGTGTATCTTCTACAGAAGAGGATAATATTTGGCTCTGTTTTTTTTTAAATTTCCCCAAAATAGTCTGCCAAGGCTTTCTTCAAAATGCACTTATTAAATTTCACACTATTATACTAGAAACTAAAATAGCCATCAGTCAGATTCGAACTGTTGACACAAAATTACAATTTTACCGGAACTCATACCTCATAAACGGGTCTCGAATCAAGCCAACGAGCTCCAATATTATAGAATTTTCCATAAATACAGCATTCCAGTAAATCGCAATCCACTGCAGTCATGCATCCAAGTTGAGGCGAAAGTGCAGAAGCAGCAGCTTTTAATGGGCTTATCGCTTCCTAGCAAGGAAAATTTTTTTTAAAAAAATTCACTAAATAGTAATGTAATAATATTACACCCCATATAGTATCTACAATAGTTATTGTTAATACTGCTAATAGTACTATTTATAAAAAACAAAAACCTAATTCTGCACAGAGTGTTATATATGAATAAAACTGAGGAAAACTTTTTAGTTTCATGATAAAGCTAGCAAACACAAACTTGCGTGCATCGACAAATCAATAAATGCATATATATATATATATATATATATATATGTAAATGTTTAAGCATGTACGTATGTACAACATTTGAACTTCTCTTACAATCACATTTTTTCCCACACAGTCCATTTTTATTCATGATTTCCAAGTTCCAAACTTATTGGATGAACCATTTAAAATAAATAAAAGGAATTGCACTATTATTGTAAATAACTTGTAAGTTTTGGAAAATTTGCTGAGTTATGTAAAAATTTCAATTTTATTCCTTGTCCTTCAAAATTTTTTCACTTTATTATACTAGATTTAACAAAAGAGTGTCATCGACTTCTTTATCTTCGAAATGAATTCATAACCCTTTGAATTACTACTGAAATGTTAGTTTGGTACCAATTCA
Organism: Vaucheria bursata; assembly: GCA_032358265.1. Classification (NCBI taxonomy): domain Eukaryota; class Xanthophyceae; order Vaucheriales; family Vaucheriaceae; genus Vaucheria; species Vaucheria bursata. Next base: position 2,282 of record JAULBW010000699.1, on the reverse strand, counting down.
ATTAACTTCAAGGCATTCTCATATATTACTTTCAAATAAAACAATATCAAATTTAATATTGTGCACTTTTTTATTCCTCGACTTATACAGGCATCTAGTAAACTTCATATGTAATGAATTCGCATTTACCAAATTTTAAGTTATATAACGAATAAACAAGAAGCCATACTGTGTCCAGTTGAGCTTCCAATTTTCGGATATAACGAGACAGATTTGTTACATTTCCATCTTCCTGTACGAAAAAATTCCTACATATGCAATACAATTTTTACCCTAGCACGTCCAGTTGCTATACAGCTCTCAGAGAAAAAGTGACAGACAGAGGCATATGACTTTGGTGCTAGCTGAACCTGACTCTCAATGCTGTTGAGTAAAAGATCCCTTGCGGCATCTATGAAATGTTCATCAGCAATACCACAAACCGAACGCTGCACTTCAGCTTCATTCGCGCTGAATAGTATAAAATTGTGCTACAATAGAAATTTTCAACAAATTTACAGAGGTCTACGCTGTCCTCAGAATTAGGACTCAGATGAAAGGTCATAACTATAGATATATACAAAAAAAACTTTTCTTCTCAAATGCATAAATGCAAAATTTAGTGTGACTTTTCAATTGGGACAAAATTCCGGGGTCAGAGTAGAAATGCAACAAATTCGAACAATGTACTACGGTGGAATTGCAAGTTTGATAGTTCATATGTTACTTTATAGCATAAATGATAGTAATCAATATAATTGTAAATTCGGAGATAAAAAATATGCAGGACAACTAAATTAATTTTCTATATCCAAATTTCGTTAAGTCCGAAAATTTTAAGATAAACCAGACACTACGACTTGCTTTTTATTTGATATAATTGAAAATACGCCGAAAGTGACTATTTTATTCAAAATTTACTATACATAAAATACTGCAACTTCATTAATTCAGCATATTCTCGTGTTATATTCATGGAAAACATATTCTACACACAATTTATCGATAAAATTTTTCATAATAATAATTTAAATGCTGCGTCACAGAAAGTAAAATCTTGCAATAATTTGTCATGATCTTAAAAAAAATTTGATTGCTTCAAAAATATTAAAATTTTTCCACAGCATGCCTATCAAATGCAATTGCAACTACATCGGAACTTTTCATTATACTGAGCATCTCCCCATTAAATGCTGTACAATAAATTTATAATTGCCAAGTTTTGCAATCCCAGTTTTTTATTTTTAACAGCACGTTACTAATAGAAGTTATGGTTATCAACAAGCACCAATTTGAGTAAAGCATAGGAAACATTATGTAAATAATTTTGATTTTTTGAATATTTCTTTCCACTTTAAAACAACTATACGATTTCAATATCTGTATTTTTGAACATAAATTACATAAAGGTTCATTTCAGTATAATAAATATGATCATTCGAGCAGTTTTAATCTCCAATTCGTTCATTTACGAACAGAAGTTTTTATATTTATTCTTGTGTCAGTGCAACATAATGCACATGTTCACATTGATTTTATTCATAACTTCTTCTCTACATGAAAAATTCTATGATGATATTATAATATGGACGCATAGAGGAATAGATAGATACTCTACTCTTTTTCCCTGTGTAACGTCGACAAAAAAGTTAGTTGTCGATATCGCAGTTTAAAGAAAAATATTTTAAAAATGTGAATAAAATAAACGTGTGGGAATATTTATCAAGTGGCTAAGGCACTTTGATTTACTTACAGAATATGGGAGGCTGTAAGACACCGCAGCATAGGGACTGCTTGACCGATAAGTTCTAACAATGGTGACTTTGGTGACTGCCCTGCAGCTTTGGCAGCGTGAAATTCCTTGGATATATCTTGCATCATAACAAGCTGCCTCGTTAACTGATCGTGCAACGTTTCCAAGCTAGTTCTAGAATCATCCGTGAAGCTCACGATGGTACACAAAATTTCTTCCAGTGGATCTTCTTCGTTCATCGCTACTAGGTGTTTTTTTACTTGTTGCTGTTAGTGACAACTTGTCCTTAAAATTCAAATAACGTTTCACGCATTAAAGTTGTGCTACGATTTTCCTGAAAACCGTCCACAGGTTGACTAGGAAAGAAGACCTAAAATAAATAAATCTGATTTAAAAAACTTATTTGGAGTACATACGAACGAAAATTGGTCCATTCCGACATGCTAAAATAAATCACATTGAAGATAAAAAAAGTCAACTTCAAAGTTGACAATAATAAATTCACAGAAGTTGAGACTTTTCATCCACTCTAAATCATGGGCTTGCAACT